>JAODAL010004946.1:0-149668 GCA_025379985.1 Phyllomedusa bahiana | reverse complement strand
ATGGTCAAGAACAAAAAACAGGTAAGTCAATGTCCTTCAACTAAAATGGGGTTGAAAGACTCCTTTTTCCCACATTTTTTTAATCTTGGGTAGACAATTTAAGGGTCATACGGGTACAACAGTTTATATTTAATTCCAGTTAAATAAAAGGGTGGTTGAAAGACTCCTTTTTACGGAAAATTTTTTAATCTGGGGTCATGCAGGTTGGGGCTCTGCTGCTTCCGGAAGGGATATTCAATGTCCGTTCAAGTAAAATGATGGTTCAAATTATACCCCTTCTGGCCTTTTTAATTTTGTGGGTCATGCGGGGTTAAGGGGTCATGCGTGGTGAAGACAAGGGTAGTGAATGTCTGTGATTTTTTTTCTGGGGCTTTTATCCCCTAAGGGGTTTTCCCTAAGATGTCCCATCCATTGACTTTTTGGGATGTTAATTCCAGCTTCTCCATCCCTGTTTGGGTGAAAGAATGAAGTGTTGTTCCTCCCATAGACTTTTAAGGGTCATCGGCATAATCAATTATCACTATGGGATATCTTTTGATAATTGCCGATATCGACTATCGACCCTGACATGTCAACGTAATCGCTCATCAGCGTAAAAAGGGTAAAAATTAAACCCCCCTCAAAAAAAGGGGGAAGATCAGAAGGCACCAAATAAGAGAAAAAATTTTTTGGTAAAAAAAAACATTTAGCAGTAAAATCCCACGGGATAAAACCAAATTAAACCTGCATCTTGTTGACCGTTTCGAATCTAGGATTTTTTTGTCTAACAACATTTGCAATTTCCTACTTCCTTTTTAGGAAAAAACCCCTTTCAACAAAGGGGGGGAGGAAAAAAAAAAAAAAAAAAAAAGGGAAAAGAGAAAGGAGGGAAAGGGAAAAAAAGGGGGGGGGGAAAGAAAATTTTCCCCACTCAAAATTTTAAAAATGAGACTGTTTATAATTGAGCCCAGAGGGTTGGCGTTTCAACATAAGAACCCAAAAGCCTTCCCTATTTAAAATCCCTTTTTTATCACCCCCTTTGGTTCCAATAGAAAAAATTTCATACAAAAAACTTTTAAACCCGATACATTTCCCTTTTGGTGTATAATAGAAATGTTTAGACACGTTGGATACATTTTTATGTTGCACAAACGACCATTAACATTCCCCTATCATCTTTAAAGCGTCTTTTAGGCACCCAAAACTTTCTCAAGTTAAATGTTCACATTAAAGACAATAACACATTAAAATTTTTCGCAATTCAAGAATTGTTTAAATTAAATTACTACCATCTAGAAACCCTTGGGATTTTTTTAGTTTGTTTTACTACTTACAGCATGAGCTCTGGAAACCCCAAAACAAAGAAATTTCTATGTTAGCCAGGTTTTCTGTTTCTTTAGTTTTGACTAGGCTAGGTGCAAGAAGGGAAAATGCAGATTGGGTGTTTCCTTGAAACAACTACAGCCTTTCGCAGCAACGTCAAAGAATCACTTGAAACAATATGGGAATTTTTAATAAAAATTTTTTAATATGTTTAAACCACTACTATATGTATTAACAAAATTGGACTCTGATTTTTTGTTTTTGTTGTTGCCCCCAACTTTTTAAGTATAAAATTGATCTTTTTTCTTTCTAATTTAATGACTGCTCATCAAACACCATTTTGGGGTCCCCCCTTTTTGAAATCTTGACAACATTTTTTTTTTCCAATTTAAAAGTTAATTTTGGATGAAAAATTTTTCTTTTCGCCTAATATTTTCCCCATATGGTAAAGCTTTTAATTTTTGCACTGATGAAAGAACTGCTGAATTTGCTTTTAAAGTGTTGGGTTTTCAAAATGTTGTTTAAAGATTTTTTTTCCCAAAGAACCATCAAGGAAAGATCCAAAAAGTTGATAAAGTAATTTTGGTATTAAAAATTAAAAAAAAACCCAAAAAAGCATTTAGAAAACCCAACAGCTAGTAATACATATTTCATGCCAGTTCTTGTCACCAGTGCATACTTTAAAAAGAATACCATATGGAAACTAGTTAGAGCAAAAAAATTGTTCACCAAAAAAAAGCTTTGAATTGGAAAAAAAAATGTTTGATAGATTGCAAAAAGGGGTACCCAAAATGGGGTTAGATAGAGCATCATTAAGATGGGGAAAAAAAGATCAGACTTGTTATACTCTAAGAAAGATGGTGACAACAACAAAAACAAAAAAAATACAGAGTCCAATTTTTTTTACACATATAGTGAGTTTAATCATATTAAAAAGATTATCTTAAATATCTCCTATTTTGTTTCAAGATGTCCTTTAGACTGTTTTCTGCAGAAAAGGGTAGATTGTTTTTAAGGAAAGCACCCACTCGCATTCCATTCTTTCACCTAGCCTTTTAAACAATAAAAACAAAAAACCTGGCCAACATAGAAGGTTCTTTCGTTGTGGTCTATCCAGATGCTCATGCTGTAATATGTAAAAAAAACTAAAAAAATCCAAGGGTTACTAATGGTATAATTAATATTAAACAATTCTTGAATTTCGAATCTATAATGTAGTTTATTGTCTTGAATGTGTAAATGTAACTTTAGATACGTTGGTGCATACCAACGCTTTAAAATGATACGGGGAAATGTATATGGGCGTCTTGTGCAGACAAAGAAATGTACCAACTGTCTAAACATTTTTTATTTACAATCATGGAAATGTATCATTTTAAAAATTTTTTTTATTTAAACTGTTTCTATTGGGAAACCCAAAGGGGTGATCATAAAGGTCTTACTAAATAGGGGAAGGGTATTGATTCTTATGTTTAAACTGCCAAACCCCCTGGGCCAAATTTTAAAAACAATCTCATTTTAAATATTTTATTGGGGAATTTTTTCGTTCCCCCCCTTTTTTTTTCCTTTTCCCCCCTTTCTCCTTTCCCTTTTTTTTTTTTTTTTTTTTTTTTTTTCTCCCTTTTTCCCCCCCTTTGTTGAATGGTTTTTCCCATAAAAGGAATAGGAAATTTACAAATGTTGTTATGACAAGAACGCTAGATTCGAAAAGCGTCAAAAAGATCAGGTTTACATTGGTTTTTTTTCCTGTGGCATTCACTGTCTAAAGTCTTTTTTTATACTCAAAAAAATTTTTCTTTATTTTGGCTGCCTTCTGATCTTCCCCTTTGTTTGAGGGGGGTTAATTTTACCCCTTTTTCATCGTTTGGGCTTCGTAGCGTTTGAGAACCTCCCTTGGGAACCGCGCCCAAACCCCCCCGGTGAGCTGATTAACTTGGTTGCTGCTGTTAACGTCATCACTACTATCCACGACCAATAATCATCAGACTCTAACCTTTACAACATGGGCAAGACCCAAAAACTTTCTAAAATGTCAGGGGCAAACCATAGACTTGCACAAAAACTGGGAAAGGGCCCAAAAAAAGATGCTGGGGGGAAAGGGACAACTGTTGAGCAATAGTAAGAAAATGGAAGAAATACAAATGACAACAAAACGACATCGATTGGGGGACCCGCAAAATCTCGGGGGTATCCTTGATCAAGAAGGATCGCCTAAAACTACACGGGAGGAATTTTTTTAAAAGATCTCAAGCAAACTGGGACCCAGCACCAAGAAAACCATTGGTAACACTTATGCCATAATGGTTTAAAAACTGCAGTGCAGCAAGGTCCCCTTTCAAGAAAGGGACAGTGCAGGCCCGTCGAAGTTTGCCAATGAACACCTGGAGATTCTGTTTTTGGGGGTGATTGGGGGGGGGGGGGGGGTGGGGGGGGGGGTGCTGGGTCAGATGAGACAAAAATTTAGCTCTTTGGCATTAACTCAACTCACCATGTTTGGAGGAAGAGAAATGCTGCCTATGACCCAAAGAACACCACCCACACTGTCAAGCATGGAGATGGAAACATTATGTTTTGGAGGTATTTCTCTGCTAAGAGCACAGGACTACTTCACCGCATCAGTGGAAGAGTGGGTGGAGCCATGTACCATAAAATCCTGCATGACAACCTCCTTCCCTTTGCCAAGACATTAAAAATGGGTCGTGGCTGGGTCTTTCAGCAAGTCAATGACCCAAAACATACAGCCAAGGCAACATAGGAGTGGCTCAAAAAGAAGTACATTCAGGTCATGGAGTGGCCTAGTCAGTCTCCAGACCTTAATCCCATAGAAAACTTATGGAGGGAGTTGAAGCTCCGAGTTGCCAAGCAACAGCCTCAAAATCTTAATGATTTAGAGATGATCTGCAAAGAGTAGTGGAACAAAATTCCTCCTGACAAGTGCACAAACCTCATCATCAACTACAAAAACGTCTGACTGCTGTGCTTGCCAACAAGGGTTTTGCCATCAAGTATTTAGTCTTGTTTGCCAGAGGGATCAAATACTTATTTCTCACTGCAAAATGCAAATAAATGTATATAATTTACACAATGTGATTTTCTGGATTTTATTTTTGATATTCTATCTCTTAATGTTAAAATTAACCTACCCTTAAAATGATAGAAAGTTCATGTCTTTGTGAATGGGCAAACTTACACAATCAGCAAGGGATCAAATAATTATTTCCTTTACTGTATGTATGAAAGCTGTCTAGCAGTAAGACTGTCTCTGTTGTCCATGGCAGTCAATGAGCGTTCAACTTTTATTTTTCCCAAGCACTGTGTGAAATGAAAGCTCAGTTCTGTTTGATTGCTATGGGCAATAAAGACAGTCTTACTGCCAGACAGTTTTCATACATAAGGCCCTTAATGCATAAAAATCTGTAGTGTGCAAAGTCTGATGCTTTTATGTAATAAGTTTCAGTGTTATGGTAGATTTTAAAAAAATACTTACAAATCCAGTTTCTAGGTCATTTTAAGGTAAAATTTGGGATCACACTGTCCATGAGGTAATCTGAGCCTTTCATCTCATGTGGTGCTTTACCATGATTGTACCAAGGAAGCAGTTTAGCCTTCAGCCCTTCTGTCCTGTACATGCCCGCACCAATTTCTATCTAGGGGTATTTGTACAATGCGGTTCCATCACAGTTTTTCTGAGATTTATGACAAAAACAAAACTGCAGTGTACATTGATCCCTGGGCGAAGATGTTTGCAGGAGAGGCTGAAAGACCAGCAGACATAAGCTTATATGAGCAGATCTGCAGAAAGAGAAGTCTGTAAAAGATGTAAGTGCATTCTGTATATGCAAGTATGTGTGTTTAAGTGTTGTATCTTGGATATAATTCTAAGTTCCAGCTCCTATTCAATTAGGACTTGTTCACATCTGTATTTGTTTACATGTATATATGCCGTGCCTATATGTCTAAACACTAGCTAAAGATCTTCAGATGTATGCTGCGTTGTAGCCACAGCCTTCAGTACTCCAAAGTAGTCTTCTGTTTTATTTGTAGGAAAGACTAGTGTAAAACAGATTAAATACAGTTTCAGTTAGACAGTGGGGGACATTTATTATGGCAATTGCACCATAATTCTGGTGCAAATGTGCCAGAACGATCCTTACCTACTGCATTTTAATATATACCGTAATTGTTTATTTTCTATGTTTAGATTACACATCTGAATTACAGTTTCTATATGGCAGCATTACTTATTCTAACAACGTTTTTGAATATTTTGGATAGGGAATATAATTTTCAAATACCTACAACCACCTATCCCTGCAGCACAGAATGTATATAAATTAATTATTCGATTCTTACCCATTTTTATCCTGTAGTACTTGGAGGAGAAAGAGGACTTGGAGTTAAAATGTTCTACTTTGGCAAAGGACTGTGAAATGTACAAACACCGCATGAACACTGTTATGGTACAGTTAGAAGAAGTAGAAAAGGAAAGGGATCAGGTAATTATGTTGTTAATTCTAAGGTGCAAAAAAGTAGTAATTTTAGATAGTACCAATGTGCAGCCGTTTTCTACTGTGCTCTGGGACTCTGATATACCTTCCATCTAGTGTTTAAAGTGCACACATTTAGCAATGATGAGATAACTTAATTTTCAAGGCTAAATTAGCAAAATGTTCACATTTTAGAGTGCAAATGTATTGTCTCAGCATCCTACTAGTTATCCTGTTTCTTGGGATCCACTGGTACTTTGCCTGTCTTCAATGTCCATGAGTTTATAGTAGTTGTAGATTGACCTTTTGTTATGTCTTTTAGGGTGTGCTTAGGTTTGATATTGATCCCCTATATTAGCTAGAGCTATATCCTTGCAAATCTCTTGGAGCTCAGGGATTCATTGGATGGGTGCAAGTGGAAACAATAGCTGATCACGTTTGAGTCTTTATGAAAGACGAAACCTTTATAGTTATGTCATAAATATGTCAAGTGGTTTTATGTCTTTCCTCTTCCTCATTAAGTGATCAACCTATTGCTGGGTTTTGAAAAGGTTCAACATGTGCTCTTGTGGTTTATATACCCAGTTTATGCACTTTCTTTCTTAAGTTTGACTGCCGCTTTGAAAGGTTGCCCCATGAACATGAAAGACAACTCTGCTCTGTAGTTAGATCAGACTAGGTATAAACAGACATGCTTCCACCATTGTAGACAGCTTTCCATTGCCTTGGGTTTTCTTTCCCTCGGTATAATAAAGCATGTACACTGTGAACTTTGCTACCATATAAGCATTGAATTCTGCAACATTTTATTGTGTAGCACATTTTAAAGCAACCTGTCCAGTGGTTTATGCTGCTCTACTTAAGAGCAGGATGTGATAGAGGAATTGAAGCTGAGCTCTGTGATATATATGTTTATATGATTTGATGCTGAGTTTCTGAGCAAAAAGCATGAAATCTGTGAAATCTGTAAACTGAAAGTACAGCTAACCCTGTCCACATGCAGTGATTGACAGTTGCTCTGAACACACAATGATAAAGGAAAAGCTGTAGGTAGGCAGGGTAAACAGGACTCTTATAGACTCTTAAGGAGTCCAGTCAAGATTTTCTCTGCTTTTTACTTAGAAATCCTGCTCCAATTCATATAAACCTACTGTATATATCATAGAACTCAGCTTTTCTCCCTCTGTTACATCTTGCTGTCAAATAGGGCAGCATAAAACATCTGACAGGTTCACTTTAAGCGGATGCCTTAGATAAATGATATGATCTAAAAGTTCAACAATATTACATTTTTTTGTAGGTTAGAAAATAAGAATGTATTTCTTAATACATTATAATAGAGTATAATTAGATATTCGTTTTATGCGTTTCCCTTCATAATAGGCATATAGAGCCCGTGATGAAGCCCAGACACAGTGCTCCCAATGTCTAATAGACAAAGACAAGTATAGAAAGCAGATTCGAGAGCTAGAAGAAAAGAATGATGAACTTAGGATTGAGATGGTCAGAAAAGAGGCAAGAATCGTGAATCTGGAATGTAAACTGAGAAGAATACTAAAGGACGGAGTTGTTTCGGATCAGGTGAATGCCTTTGCTAGCAAAAGTAACACAATCTTTTCATCTTCATTAAAATATTGCAGATATGCAGCTAAATTTTTGATAAACACAGCCTAAAGATCTCTATACATGTTTTACTAAACTTGACTGAACCTGCCAATTTCATCAGGATTGGCTGTTGTTCCAATGGGTATGGCTTGCATAAAATGTATCTAAAGACATACCCAAAGTGTGCTATGTGCTTTGCAGCAGAAACACACCCTATAATCTTAAGTAGGGTGTCTGCTGTGTCAAATGGATCAAGAATTGACATGTCAATTCTTTGAACAGATCCAAAAGACGCCTCACAAAGACGCATGTAAAACACGCATCGGCAATCAGACGTCTGAAGGCGTTTTACATTGAAACTAATGTAAATCACATTGCACCATAGTACCATACAGTCAGAGGCATCTGGTACTAACATATTGCCTACCACCACACTGTCAGAAGTTTAATGTGTATGGCCACCTTAACTCTAACCACAGCCTTAAATCAAACCATAGGTATTCCTCCCACATACATTCATTTTAAATTGCCATTCTGATTTTCTTTCATAGAGTTTGCCAAGAAATCTACACATCATTATGCCTCCAAACCCAAAGACAAATGGTCAGGATGCAGAAGACTCGTCAGATTCCATGGGATCTCCAGATGATAAATATTTTTTTAATAGTGAATCAAAGAAAAAGAGAAGGGTGAACATAAAGGGAATTCCACAAGTGTGTTTTATTCAAACTTTATATAGTCATCTTTAAAGACAAAGAAAATAATAAAGTCATACAAGAAGAGGCACAAATGGGCCAATAGGATAACAATTCCTGTCAGAAGGGCACTTTTAGGAAGGTGGTGGGTTGGCCTACTCTAACATCTGGGTCACCAAAAAAAGATTCTGAGTGTATGGTAATATACACAATGAGTCATTCCCGAAGTGGGCACTATATGTAGAACAGGGCTTTACAGCATAAGATGCTATTGTCATTTACATGTATCATGGTAAAAATGTTACAGCCTATAATGACCATTGATGGAGTTTGCATGAATAGATGTTGAGAAATGTAGTTGTATTATACCTTTCTTATAGGCTAGTTGTGTAGATGAAAGTGTTTGAGACCGCTTAGGCCTCTTCTTCAGGCCATGTGTCACAAATGGCTAACATAGTATAACGCTCGACTAATACCATCTTCTTTGGTTTCACAGATCTTAAGAGCAAAGTCTCCAATTCTAAATAAGCAGAATGAATTTCAAGGTTAGATATATAAATGTATACTAAATTTATGGGTATATCATAAAGGGATTGAATGATTTATAAAACCTTCCTCTCTTTTCCTCTATTTCCTCTCACTATTTCTTTCTTTCGCTCACTTTTTTCTCTCTTTTTCTCAAAAGTACAAGTGAATATAAGAAGCTTTATAATTAATTTTTTAGAGAAATATGCCTATGTCTCCACTTTTATTCCCTTTAACTCCTAACCTCCTGCTACTGCTGAGGGTGTGCTATAGAGGGAGGGGAGCATGAGCGCCTCTTTTGTGTATGTATGTGCCAAGAAGTGTATGGGAGACTCATAGCAGCTAGTCTTTAGCCACTAGTTTAGGGACAACTGGAAATTTAAAAATCTGGTAAAAGTCGTCATGTACAAGTCATATAATAGCCATAAATACTGCTATTATTCATATACACACGAAATGTTATCCTAAAAAGTTATCTGAAAGTATAGGTATGCCTTAATTTCCTTTGCAGTGGTGCTGCAGGTTAACTTAAGGATATGTCTACGCTGTATTGGACAAAAAACGACCCGAAAGCGGACGTTTTTTCTCCGATGCAGGACCGCGGCTTTTGTCACGCTTTGTGCAAAAACCGCGGTCGCTTCTCGTTTTCCTGTTTTGGATGGGAAGACGGCAAGAAAACGAGAAGCACTTGCGTATTATACAACATGTTGTATAATACGCCAGTACCGAAAGACGAGCAGAGAAAAGACGAGCTGTGTAGACAGCAGCTCGTCTTTCCTATTGCCGTCTATGGGGCCGCAGGAACGATCGTTATCTTCAGCACTTTTAAAAAACAAAAAAAAGTGCTGAAGATACGATCGTTTTTATGTGCAGTGTAGACGTAGCATAACATCTACTGCCACATATTACAGACCGTTTCTGTCAGCAGAGAACTTTATCCTATTTGTAATGAGCTCATTAACATATGCTAGGTTTATCATTCACTTACTCTTACATTATCTTGAAATAATAATATTACATTTTCAAATATTCAAACTAAAATCATTAATAAGATGATTAACTTTTCTGATGCTAATTTTTATATTGACTGACTTTTCTTTAGCTTATTCATTTTAGAAAATATACTGCTGTATACCCACTTGAGTGTATTTTTCCTTATGTTTCATAGCTTCTGAAGATCTTGATAACCGGATAGACTACAAGAATGGTCAGACAGATACAGCATTCTACAGATCTGGTTCTTTTTGCAACTCCCTCATCAACAGTAATGATATTTCCAAGGTATTACCACAGGATGCAGTTATATTTGATATTGTATTTTAGTTTGTTGTAAAAACTTTATCTGAGGAGAAATTTAGTAGATAATGCAGATTAAACACAGCAGTTCAGTTTTATGATGGAAAAAAACAATCTGTAACCCGAGTTTGTGACATGATATTCAGGTTGCCATCGTTCTGTTTATGACCCCCTTAGGCTATGTCTAAGATTTTTGGCAGATTCAGTATTTTGAATCCGCTGAAAACCCGACGGTAGCCTGTACTGCATAGACAGCAATAAAAAAAATCTCTGCGGTAGTCTACACAGCACGGATATTTTACCGTCTGTTTCAAAATCCGTCAGAATATGCATCATGTTGTATATTCCACAGGATTCCACTGGATTGCTGTCAGATTCCTGTACATTCAAATGTACGTGGCCAATGGCAAATCCGAAAACCGACCAAGGCTTTTGCGCAAACCTGCACCAAAGACCGCGGTCCAGCAATGTCAGAATGCCGTGGGATTTTGGACGCCATTTTGACATTTGCTTTGAAGACCCAGCCTTAGTATGAAGTGAAATGGAAAATTGTTTACAATATCAATGTTTTGTGCAAACATATTTAAGTTTGTCTTTAAATTTACATCTTTAGACAGTTGTTACTTCTCTCATTATTTTTACCTATGCATTAAAAGTATGTACTAATCATTCTCCCTAACAAGTACAATATGAATTATATATTTACACAGTAAAATCACATTACCATGACCACTAGCTAGTATTCATAGTATGCAGCGTATGCAGCATGGACAGCAGCTAGATGGGCTGGAAGTGACTTAATAAGGTCCTGGTAGATAGTCACTGGTATCTGGAGCCATGCAGACTGCTTCCCACAGCTGCTGGAGGGTGTTTGGAGGAGAATCTATAGCGCGAACCCAATGGTCAAGGTGGCCCCCAAATTCTCAATTGTGTTCAATTCTGGGGAATTAGAATACCAAAGAATTACTTAAGTCGTGCTCCTCCAACCAGGGTCTAACATTTCTAGCCATGTGACGTCACATTGTCTTGCTGGAAAATCCCATTTACCCCAAGGAAGAGAAATCAAAGGTCTGGTAGCTCCCTGGTTCATTTTGGGAGAGAGCTGTTCCACTGCAGCATTTTGTTCCACTCTTGTGCACTTTCATAGCTGATGTTTATCTCTCACAACAATGGCACATAGATCTCTGCAGTTTATTTGTTGTTTATTTGCAATGGTGCCATTTGTCCACCCACAATACACTTTCACCATAGCAGCACACGAGTTTACAAACTGTACAAATTCTGCCACACGGCCTTAAAGCCAGTAATTATCCCTTTTTACAACTCTGATAAATCTCCCTTTTACTCATGACAGCAATGAGGGATATATGTGCAGACAGCTTTTGCAAACCTTATATACCCACCAATCAAACTCATGTGCCCTACTTGATGAGATACACTGCTGATGTCAAAAGTAGGAAGTGGTCATAATTATATGATTGAACTGTGTAAGTTCTAAGGCAGAGAGTCAGGTGAATTTTAGAAAACCCTTTAACTCTGCCTTGTGTAAGAAAAAATAATCTTTCAAATATATTTACAGTCCTGAAAAAAGACTGCTACCTCTGCTGATGGTTTGAAAAGATTTTGAATATTCTTAAAAGGCTTTTCCCACTTGGTAAAATTCCTTAGCTTGCTACGTGCCGGCCTCAGTGAACGGGTAATGGCTTAACAGTTCTTCCCATTCTTTTCTATGGCTTTTCCAAATATGGCCTGAACGAGCATGGCTGGCTATATTTAGAACTCCGACAGATCTAAATGGGGAAGAGCTGCACAAGTGCAACCATCTTTACATTCACTGAGTCTGTCTTGTAGCAAGCTAAGAGCCAGCCTCAGATAGGGATTTTGCCAATTGGGAAAAACCTTTTAAGAATATTTCAAATCTTTTCATTTTCCTACACAGATCTTAATTTGGTCACCCTCTAAGATAACATACTGTCTAATGTGGATAAGGGCCTTCCAACATACCAAAATTCTTCCTGCCTGAGATAAGCCTCTGCCAGACCCTATTAACGCTTGGCTGTAGAGTTATGTTGAAGAAACAGTTTTTAATCTAGGACCTTAAACATACTGGGCGACATGTCAGAAAAGAGGCGCCACCACGCCAGTTTTGAGGTGCATTAAGTGAGTGTATAGTACACCTGAATAAATGAACCTGTCAAAAATCTGGCGTCTGGTATACTTTGCATAGTATAATTGATTTGCCTAATCTAGGCACATAGCATAATGTAGGTGCATAGCATATCATTGCTAGCATATTTGATGTGCCTACTTTAGGCCTATTCAAATGTGTCATGCCTGGCGTATAATGCGCCTAGTTTTGGTGTACTACAGTTCATATATATAGAGAATAGGAAGTTGACAGTTTTTAGGCACAAAATACACCAAAAAAATGGTGCAGCCCTAATGGGACATGTCACCCACAGTGTCTCATGGTGAAGCTGAAGTTGGGAAGTCCACACTTAAAGGGTTTGTCTCACTGCAAGGATTGCTTGTTATGTTAAAGTTCTTGCAAAAACAAGTCACTTTGCAATATATGTCCATTAACAGTATCCTACCTATTCTGAGATATCCCCTTTTGTATAGGCTTCTACTGCAGTCTAGTAGAAGCCAGTAACCACGCCCCTGACTTCAAAATGAAACCAAGAAAACAGGTGAGATGAATCAATCTAGTGAGATAACCCCTTTAAAGAATGCACTTTGCTACGAGAAACCCATAATTAATAGTGCAATATTGTGCAATATGTTCTCTACTTCAGCTATTTTGTCACAGAATATATAGAACAGTCTAAATCATGTAAGATGTGAACAGGAGGGGTAGATGGTGATGTGTGCAGGTCCCAGATGGCAGGTAGGTGGTCACACCTGGGTATTGAGTGTACATGGATGTTAGGGCTTCCGGTGTGAGGTTGCTTGGAGGTGAGAGATGTAACGTGCTTGCATTGTTTGCTCTTCTTATCTGATGACAGGGCACGGGACCGAGAATTTCAACTAGCTGGAGAGCAGAGTAGTGCTACTGGGCGTGCACACTAGCTCTGCTTCTCTCAGCCACGCTCCCACCACTACTCCGTGTGTCCTCACATTACAATGGCTCTTTATCTCCTGTGAGCCACCAGGCAGATGTTCAGCCATGGCCTGTTCTCCTTACTGCTGGCTAGTGGAAGAATCATCCCAGAATTTTTGAAAAACACTTCTACAACTAAGAACTACTCAACACAGTTCACTAACAGAACTGAACTCTTCAGGAGATTGCCTTTTAACTGTGTGCCTGCAGCCCCTCCTTCCTCCTCACGTGGATTGGCTGCAGGCCTGAATATGATTCTCGGCCTTAACATACCTCCTGCCCTAAATAAAGTGCTGCATCAGTTAACCCCTATATTTGCCTAAATACACAATATACATATACTATACAGTGTGCTATTTATCTATTATATTACATATACTACACTGTTTGGAGGGGATGGTCCCACCCTATGCAATAATAAGAATATGCATAATTTTTTTTGTAGCTCCCAAAAAACCGGAGTTATAGTATCATGTCTACAACACCAGAACCTCCTGGAAATGATTCTATCGTAAGAAGGAGCAAAGAAGATGTACCTGTATACAGGTCAGAAAACCAGTCATATTACCATACACAGATAATATACAGTATATCACAAAAGTGAGTACACCCCTCACATTTTTGTAAATGTTGTATTATATCTTTTCATAAAATAACACTGGAGATATTACATTTTGATACAATGTAAAGTAGTCAGTAAACAGCTTGTATAACAGTGTAAATTTGTTGCGCACCAAAATAACTCAGCACATAGCCATCAATGTCTAAACCTCTGGCAACAAAAGTTGGTATACCCCTAAGTGAAAATGGACAAGTTGTGCTCAATTTGCCATTTTCCCTTCTTGGTGTTATGTGAATTGTTAGTGTTACATGGTCTCAGGTTTTACTGGGGAGCAGGTGTGTTAAATTTGGTGTCATCGCTCTCACATTCTCTTATACTCCAAACAGAGAGTGGTTGCAAAAGGGCTTGATATGAGATTAAATGTAAACTACCCACTGCCTACAGGTCTATATACAGAATTTCTTTCTGTAATACAGATTTGGGGAGTGTGTGTGTGTTTAATATATATATATATATATATATATATATATATATATATATACAGTATATCACAAAAGTGAGTACACCTCTCACATTTTTGTAAGTATTATTTTATATGTTTTCATGGGACAATACTGAAGATATGACACTTTGGTACAATATAAAGTATTCAGTGTACAGCTTGTACACTCACCGGCCACTTTATTAGGTACACCATGCTAGTAACGGGTTGGACCCCCTTTTGCCTTCAGAACTGCCTCAATTCTTCGTGGCATAGATTCCACAAGGTGTTGCAACGATGCTTAATGGTCCAAGGGGCCCAAAGAGTGCCAAGAAAAATTTTTCCCCCCACCATGGGCACCACCACCACCAGCCTGAACCGTTGATACAAGGCGGATGGGATCCATGCTTTCAATGTTGTTGACGCCAAATTCTGACCCTTTCCATCCGAATGTCGCAGCAGAAATCGAGACTCATCAGACCAGGCAACGTTTTTCCAATCTTCTACTGTCCAATTTCGATGAGCTTGGGCAATATTGGAGGCCTCATTTCCTGTTCTTAGCTGAAAGGAGGGGCACCCGGTGTGGTCTTCTGCTTCTGTAGCCCATCTGCCTCAAAGTTCCCGTAACAGTGCGTTCAGAGATTTGCTCTTCTGCCTACCTTGGTTGTAACGGGTGGCTATTTGAGTCACTGTTGCCTTTCTATCAGCTCGAAAACCCGTTTGCCCCATTCTCCTTTGACCTCTGGCATCAAAATGCAATTACGCCCACAGGACTGCCCCTCACTGGATGTTTGTTATTTTTAGGACCATTATCTTTAAACACTAGAGATGGTTGTGCGTGGAAAATCCCTGGGATCCCGCAGTTTTTCTGAAATACTCAGACCAGCCCTTCTGGCACCAACAAACCATTTCCACGTTCAAAGGCACTCAAATCACCTTTCTTCCCCATACTGATGCTCGGTTTTGAACTGCGTGAGATTGTCTTGACCATGTCTACATGCCTAAATGCACTGAGTTGCCGCCATTGTGATTGCTGATTAAAATTAAGTTTAACAGGCATCTGGAACAGTGTGTACTATATAAAGTGATCAGTGTGAGTGTATAACAGTGTACATTTGGTGTGCCCTCAAAATAACTCAACACACAGCCATCAATGTCTAAACCACTGGTAACAAAAGTGAGTACACCCCTAAGTGAAAATAGACAATTTGTTCCCAATTTGCCATTTTTCATCCACATTGCCACATAGTATTGTATGTGGAGCAGGGGTATTCAGTTTGATGTTAACATAGTTACATAGTTAGTACGGTTGAAAGAAGACACGTGTCCATCAAGTTCAATCAAGGGTGGGGAAAATGTGGGTGAAGGGAGAGAGACAAGGAGTTTAAGCCCAGCCTCACCACTGGTTAATGCCTTGAAACCCACAAGGCAAGAACCAATCTGCTCCAGCGGAGACCCCATCTCTGACCCCAGAACCTCCACCAGACAGGATCCATAATTGTACTAGTTACGTACACATTAATATTCTTTAGTTCCAGGTAGGTATCTAAGCCTTTCTTTGAAACTCTCTACAGTTCCTGCTGTGACCAGCTACTCAGGCGGCTTTTGCACAGATTACAGTTCTTACAGTAAAGAACGCCCCTCTCCTCTGGAGTGAATCCTTTTTTCTCTAGTCGAAGGGAATGTCCCCTTGTCTTTTGAGAGGGCTTCACTTGAAATTATTTCTCCCCATACTTTTTGTAGGGACCATTTATATATTTATATTAATTAATCATGTCCCCCCCCGGAGCCGTCTTTTCTCAAGACTAAATAAGTTCAATTCTACTAACCTCTCCTCATAACTAAGATGCTCCATTCCCCTTATAGGTTTGGTTACTCGCCTTTGCACTCTCTCTAGCTCCATTACATCTCTTCTATAAACTGGGGCCCAGAACTGAGCAGCATATTCTAAGTGAGGTCACACCAATGCTTTATACAGCAGTAGAATGACATCCTTGTCCCGCGAGTCCAGGCGTCTCAATACACACCAATATCTTACTTGCCTTAGAGGCAGCTGATTGACACTGCATGCTGTTCTGTGGTCTATTATCTACAAGAACGCCCAGATCTTTCTCAACAAGCGATTCTCCAAGTTTTTCTCCCCCTAGGACATATGATGCCAGTAGATTATTTCTACCCAGATGCAGAACCTTCATTTATCCACATTGAACCCCATTTGCCAAGTGGATGCCCAAGTACTCAGTGTGTCCAGGTCTGCTTTCAATTATGAGCAAAAATGAGCATCTTCCATTGATTGCACTACCCTGCATAGCTTGGTGTCATCTGCAAAAATCGAAACCGTGCTATTGATAGTCTCTCATACTGGTCACTGGAAGTTCAACATGGCACCTCATGGCAAAGAACTGTCTGAGAATCTGAAAAAAAAGAATTGTTGCTCTACATAAAGATGGAATTGGCTACAAGAAAATTGCCAACACCCTGAAACTGAGCTTCAGCATGATGGTCAAGACCATACAACTGTTTAACAAGACAGGTTCCACTCAGAACAGGCCTCACCATGGTTGACCAAAGAAGTTGTGTCCATGTGCTCAGAGTCATATCCAGAGAGTGTGTTTTCAAAATAGACATATGAGTGCTGCCAGCATTGCTGCAAAGGTTAAAGGCATGGGGAGTCAGTCTGTCAGTGCTCAGACCATACACCCCACACTGCATCAAATTGGTCTGCATTGCTGTCATCCCAGAAGAAACCCTCTTGTAAGGATAATGCACAAGAAAGCCTGCAGTTTGCTGAAGACAAGCAGACTAAGGACATGAATTACTGTCACCATGTTCTGTGCTCTGATGAGACCAAAATAAACTTATTTGGTTCAGATGGTGTCGAGCGTGTGTGGCAGCAACCAGGTGTGGAGCACAAAGACAAGTGTGTCTTGTATACAGTCAAGCATGGTGGTGGAAATGTCATGATTTTGGCTGCATGAGTGCTGCTGGCTGTGGGAAGCTACAGTTCATTGAGGAACCCATGAATGCCAACAAGTACTGTGACATTAAAAGAAATCAAGCTGCAGGCTCACCCTTTAAAGGCTTCTTGCTGCTGTATGTGCTGTTATCAGCTTGTGATGTTCGCTGGTCTGTATCTGCTGTTTAGATCTGCCGGTGGCTGTAGCGGTACTTGTTTCAACTTTGTCTTGGGAAAAATCCACGATCCAGCGCACATGTAAAATCCAGCTTTATTTAGTTAAAAACTGTTACACAATCCGACGTGTTTCGAGCCTATATGGCCCTTGCTTACAGCTTGCACGTTGTGACAAAGAACAAACTTACTCATTTATAGCTCCACTCCTTACTCCATCATTGAGCAATTTTTCTAGGCCACATTTTCTGTATACCAGATACCAATATAAATACTAAAAATGTATAGAGAGTGATATGTTAGCAGGGCTGTTCCTAGGCTAAATTGCATTTAGGGCGAGATGAAGAAATTTCTCACCCCCCCTTAACATGTTGAGCCACGATGCAACACATTGCATCACCATCAACCAGAGCCAGAATATACAAAAAGCTTTAACACAATGTTCTACATATAAAACTACTAAATAATAGTCAAACAGTGATCAAATAACGCTGCTACACAAAACCAGAATCCGAAGGCTAATATTACCAATGTCCTACTAAGACCACTTATCACCACCACAGTGACTGAATAATACCACCACACTGTGACCTCATATCACCACCACATAGTGAATGAATATTAGCACAATACCATGGCCCCATATCACCACCACATAGTGACCAAATAATACCGCCAAACCATGACCACGTATCACCACCACATAGTGACTGAATAATACACCATACCTTTACTGACTAGAAACCATTATACTACAACCAATATTACCGGTAAACAGTGACCATATAGTGGTATATACTGTACCAGTTGTACACAGGCTCTGCACACATATAAGTGATTACAGTAAAGTCTAGGGACTCACAGGAGATGTCCTCTCTGATGAGTTATTCTTTTCTCTGAGTCATTCTCTTTCCCTTTTTCTTCTCCATCTGGTCCACACCACCATGACCACTTCTCCTGGCCACGTCTCCTCATTGTAGAATTTACCAAACAAACATCTTAGACTCCTCAATTTTCCAGCACTTTCCTTCCAATTCCTATCTCTATACAAACTCCCCATCCATAGCGCCTCTAATGGTAATAATGACCCTCTACCAGTAAAAGTGCCCCCAAACGGCTATTGGGCTCCCATTTGTGCACCAAGTTTTATTCTTGTTTTGTACTCCCATATAAGAGGTAGTTAAATCCCCCAAAATAGTATGTAGGTACAACCCCAAACTAGGTAGGCAGTCCTCAATTAGGTACATGTATAGCGCCCCATTAGGTAGGTAGACTTCTAGGTCTCCCAATGGCTAGGTATCTAGATCCCCTATTAAGTATGTAGGTAGTTAAATAGGCCTCTCCAATAAGTAGAAATAGAGGTCCATAGTATGTACCCCTTAATAGGTAGGTATATAAGCTCCGTGAAGGTAGATATAGTACCCCTGTAGGGAGATATAGTTCTCCTGTAGCTATGTATATGCCCCCTGTAGGTAGATATATATGCCCCCTGCAGGTAAATATATGTCCCCTTTAGGTAGGTATATGCCTCCTGCAATTAGGTGTATGCCCGCTATAGGTAATAATTACAAATATATGCCCCTTGTAGGTAATTATTATTAATATATGCCCCCTGTAGCTCATTATTATAAACAGATGTCCCCTGTAGCTTATTACTATAAACATATACTCCCTGTAGCTCTTATTAATATATATGCCCCCTGTAGCTTATTATTATAAATATATGCCCCCTGTAGCACATTATTATAAACATATGCCCCCTCTAGCTCAATGTTATAAACAGTTGCCCCCTGTAGCTTATTAATAAATATTATTATTATATATGCTCCCTGTTGCTCATTATTAATATACATGCCCCCTGTAGTTCATTATTAATATATATGCCCCCTGTAATTCATTATAAATATATATGCCCCCTGTAGATTATTATTCATTTATAGGCCCCCCATACATTATTATTAATATACATGCCCCCTGTAGTTCATTATTATTATATATGCTCCCTGATGCTCATTATTAATATACATGCCCCCTGTAGTTCATTATTAATATATATGCCCCTGTAGTTCATTATTAATATATAGGCCTCCTGTAGATTATTATGCATATATAGGCTCCCTGCAGTTCATTATTAATATACAGGCCTCCTGTAGTTTATTATTCATTCATATATAGGCCCCTTGTAGACTATCATTCATATATCGGCCCCCTGTGGTTCATTATTCATATATAGGCCCCCTATAAATTATTATTCATATATAGGCCCCCTGTAGATTATTATTCATATATAGGCCCTCTATAGTTCATTAATAATATACAGGCCTCCTGTAGTTTATGATTCATATGTATGCCCCTGGAGATTATTATTCAGATATGGGCCCCCTGTAGTTTATTATTCATATATATGCCCCCTGTAGATTATAATTCATATATAGGGCCCCCGTAGTTTATTATTATTCATATATAGGCCCCTGTATATTATTATTCATATGTAGGCCCCCTGTAGATTATTATTCATATATAGGCCCTGTAGTTTATTATTCATATATAGGACCCCTGTAGTTCAATGTACATATATATGCCCACTGTAGTTGATTATTAATATATGGGTCCCCTGTAGATTATCATTCATATATAGGCCCCCTATGGTTCATTATTCATATATAGGCCCCCTGTAGATTCTTCTAAATATATTGGCCCCCTATATTTTATTATTCACATATAGGCCCCCTGTAGATTATTATTAATCTACAGGCCCCCTGTAGTTCATTATTAATATATATGCCCCTGTAGTTCATTATTAATATATAGGCCCCCTGTAGATTATTATTCATATATAGGCCCTCTATAGTTCATTATTAATATACAGGCCTCCTGTAGTTTATGATTCATATGTAGGCCCCTGTAGATTATTATTCATATATAGGCCCCCTGTAGATTATTCATATATAGGCGCCCAGTAGATTAAAATTCATATATAGGCCACCTGTAGTTTATTATTATTCATATATAGGCCCCTGTATATTATTATTCATATGCAGGCCCCCTGTAGATTATTATTCATATATAGGACCCCTGTAGTTCAATGTACATATATAGGACCCCTGTAGTTGATTATTAATATATGGGTCCCATGTAGTTCAATGTACATATAAATGCCACCTGTAGTAGATTATTAATTTATGGGTCCCCTGTAGATTATCATTCATATGTAGACCCCCTGTGGTTCATTATTCATATATAGGCCCCCTGTAGATTATTAGTAATATATTGGCCCCCTGTATTTCATTATTCACATATAGGCCTCCTGTAGATTATTATTCATATACAGGCCCCCTGTAGTTCATTATTCATATATAGGCCCCTGTATATTATTATTCATATGTAGGCCCCCTGTAGATTATTATTCATATATAGGCCCCCTGTAGATTATTATTCATATATATATGACCCTGTAGTTTATTATTCATATATAGGACCCCTGTAGTCCAATGTACATATATATGCCCACTGTAGTTGATTATTAATATATGGGACCCCTGTAGATTATCATTCATATATAGGCCCCCTGTAGATTATTATTCATATATAGGCCCCCTGTAGATTCTTCTAAATATATTGGCCCCGGTAGTTCATTATTAATATATGGGACCCCTGTAGATTATTATTCATATATAGGCCCTCTATAGTTCATTATTAATATACAGGCCTACTGTAGTTTATGATTCATATGTAGGCCCCTGTAGATTATTATTCATATATAGGCCCCCTGTAGATTATTCATATATAGGCCCCCTGTAGATTATTATTCATATATAGACCCCCTGTAGTTTATTATTATTTATATATAGGCCCCTGTATATTATTATTCATATGTAGGCCCCCTGTAGATTATTATTCATATATAGGACCCCTGTAGTTCAATGTACATATATATGCCCCCTGTAGTTGATAATTAATATATGGGTCCCATGTAGTTCAATGTACATATATATGCCCCCTGTAGTTGATTATTAATATATTGGCCCCCTGTATTTCATTATTCACATATAGGCCCCCTGTAGATTATTATTCATATACAGGCCCCCTGTAGTTCATTATTCATATATAGGCTGCCTGTAGTTCATTATTCATATGTAGGCCCCCTGTAGATTAGTACTCATATATAGCCCTCTGTAGTAATACATATGGCCCCCGGTAAATGTTAAATGAAAATAAAAAAAAGGTACTCACCTCTCCATGGTCCGCGCAGTAGGTGCTGGAGCTGGTGAGCAGTGTAAGCTGCGTGCCGTTATCGTGTTGGGACACAGCTCCCGAGGATCTCCTGGGTTCATTACCGTCCTGCCTTCTCCCTGTA
Source organism: Phyllomedusa bahiana (assembly GCA_025379985.1). Lineage (NCBI taxonomy): Eukaryota > Metazoa > Chordata > Amphibia > Anura > Hylidae > Phyllomedusa > Phyllomedusa bahiana. Next base: position 128,128 of record JAODAL010004946.1, on the reverse strand, counting down.
GGAGCAGCTGCACAGCGAGTGTTATAAAACGGCCGTGCAGAGTCAGAGGCTAAACGCCGGGCAGCCATTGGAACACCCTCTATGTTAGCCACTGTCCCTTTAAAACTAGACGAGATGTTACATAGCATTGTTTGTTACTAATCAATAATTGGTTGACATATGTTATTAAGTTCATTCTATGTCACAACGTTCAAGCTGTGAGCAAGGCCCGTATAGGTTCAAAATGCGTAAGATTGTGTGACAGTGTTTAACTACGTTCTGTGTTCCTGTATTTAACTTTGGACAAATAAAGCTGGATTTTATGTGTGTGCTGGATCGTGGATTTTTCCCAAGAGAAAGTGGAAACATGTACTGTGACATACTGAATCAGGGCATGATACCCTCCCTCCAGAAACTGGGCTGCAGGGCAGTATTCCAGCTACCCCCAAACAAACCTCCAAGACGGCCACTGCTGGACTGGCCAAGCATGTCTCCAGACCTAAAACCTTTTGAGCATCTATAGGGCATCCTGAAATGGAAGGTGGAGAAGCGCAAGGTCTCTAACATCCACCACTGATTTTGACATTGATGACTGTGTGCTGAGTTATTTTGAGGGCACACCAAATTTACACTGTTAGACAAACTGTACACTGACTATTTACATTGTATCAAGTGTTGTCCCATAAAAAGATATAATACAATATTTATGTCAGTCATATACATAAAGACTTACTGTTTTTTGTCTTTTTAATATAATTACAGCCCTGCTGATGACGATATTGAGAGCATAGAACCTGATGGTGAGTTTTGACCAAAATTATAACCGTGTACCCACTAGGGTCGTAACATAGGGCCTACAAGGAAAAGCCATGCTGTCACAATACTTTATACACTACCCTATTCTGTCCCACAAATGAAGGCATGTATGGCTGAAAACAGAGCAGATATTCTGACATATACAGCCAATGGAAATTAGGTTCCTAGTGTAAACATACCCTTTCAATTCACATTAGCAGCACAGTATTTCATCTCCCAAAGGCATTAATGAGGCATCATACCTAACATTTTAAACTTTTCTCAGTCCAAAAGTTCTTCCCATCTTGTTGTTTTGATAGGGAGCTATGAGCTGGCAACAGTCCTGAAATAACAAGATAGGAAGACCCATTTAAGGAGCATATCATATGATCTCAGGTGGGGTTTTGCACAGTAATCCATTCTACCTGTCTGACACAAACAGCTGGTAAACTAAACTCGAGTAACAATTTCCATTCTACCAAGAATTTAATCATACAATTTGAGCAAAGCTGTCAAAAGGAGTCCTCCGCATGTATCAACACCTGGATCCCAAATCTTTTAGGTTGAAAAAATATATACAGATTTTTTTTTTATTTTTTTTTTTTTTTTTTAGTGATAGGTGTTAATTACTGTGTTTGTATACCTGTTCAGATGATTTTCATGATCAATTCTCGTGTGGACCACCATCTATTCATTCATCATCATCCTCACACCAGTCCGAAAGTATCGACAGCTATGACCTTGAACAAGTTAATTCTATTTTTAGAAAGTTGTCCCTGGAAAGGTAATGCCAGAATCTGTAGATGCATGTCATGGATATTGTGCCTTAATGAATTCCCCTGCTTGTTTGAGTAATGGTAGTTTTGTTTGCTTTCTTTAGTGTATTGGGTAATCAAATTTTGCCAACTGTATGTTTTTTATCACTTGACTTGGTGTATCTGTAGATTTGAGAATATAAGACTATACTTGTGAATTAACCGAGATTTTAATTATAACAGTAGTATAGATATACACCGGCACACCAAAATATATAGAGAAAAGTGGATGTATTTATTTACAAAAGAAGCAATATTATGCCACAATACTCCATAGGTGTCAAAGTTAACATAAATCTGATTACTGCACAAAATTCAGGATTTAACAAGTGGTAAGAATTAGGATACAGATGTCTCAATTGTGTGTGACGTTTCGGCCAGCGGCCCTTTATCAAACAAAATCTGAAATGAAGCATAAATTCAATGAGTACATAATATTGTAACATGTGCAGAGAGAAGGATAAGTTAGGGATAATGGGAAAAGAAGAAGGAGTAGAGAAAAAATAGGAAAAAAAAGAGGGGGAGGAGCCGAAAAAAAGGGGGCGTGGAGAAAGAGGGAGTGGGGAAAAGGGAGGTGGGAGGGGAGAAATGAGGGATAAATAGAGATATAAAATAGCAAGGCACAGGATAAGAGTATAAAAAGGTATAGAGATTGAGGAACAAGGAGTACCTGCATTAGGTAATGGGGAACGCTAAGGAGGCATATACAGCCTATAATATGAAGTAGGAGTCTGTTGGAGGAGAGGCGGACCAAACCCAAGGGTTAAAAACGGGGGGAGGAACATATATGTAAGGGCAAGAGAGTAGGAGAATGGTACCTGTGAGGTAAAGGTGATATGCGCTCAAATGGCGGAGGAAATAGGGAATGTTGAAAGTAAAATAATAGATGGTAAATGGCAGTGATAAGTAAGAACAGTAGAGGTAAAAGGTGGGTAGAAGAAGAGGGAAGGGGCTGAGTACGTACCAGGTAACAGAGGAGTAATTCCGGAGCAAGTTCGGCGGGGAGTAAGGCTGTGCAGAATGAAAGCCGCTGGACGCGCCTTATAACGGCAGCCACGCTGGAGAGCGGGACATCGCCCATGCGCAGAAGAGGAAATAAGGCTAAAATGGGTAAGGGAAAAAATTACAGAACGGAGCATGCGCGAAAAGTTCGCGCATGCGCAGTAAAGAGAAGCATAATAACAGTATTGGGAGCCGTGAAAGGTGAAAAGATGAAAGATAAAAGAGAGATAGCTATGTATAGAGCAAAGGGAAAAATATGAAATGACAGGGAGGAGGGGATAAGTGATGGATAAAGTGAAATACAAAGAGAAAAGGAAGAATAATAAAGGGAAATAACCAAAATGAAGGAGGAGAGGGGGAACAGAAGAGGTGGAATAAGATTATAGTAGAAATATAGGAGAACTCAAGGGGTAAGTAAAATAGAGGAGAAAAACAGGGGGTAGGGGAGGAGAAGGACATACTGAACCTGAGTGGTAGAGTGTTGTCCAGTAGAGAGAATATAATAGGACTATCTAGTCTAAGGAAAAAGAGAACAAATAAGAATGTTATAAAAATAATATATCTAACAATGTGAGAATCTTCAATAACAATATATGAGAAAGATCATAATATGTGAAAAAAGGGGAAATCAATAAACAATATCATATTCACGGTTTAGTCCATATGGTTCTAATGTGGAGAGGGTATGAATCCAGTAGCGTCCTCTGCGCAAAAGTTGTATGAGGCGGTTACCGCCCCTTCTGGGAACTGGGATTTGCTCAATCACTTGAAAACGGAGTTGTGCAGGGGAATGGTTATATTGATGAAAATGAGCTGGGATAGGTAATAGGAGTTCACGGCAGCGAATGGTAAGACTTGTGTTTGGAAATCCGATTTTTGATGGGCTGGGAAGTTTATCCTACATAACCTAGGCCACATGGGCATTTGAGGAGGTAAATAACGAAGTTAGATTGACAGGTATAGAAGTCTCTGACGGAGAATCTCTTTCCAGTAAGGGGATGGGTAAAGAATTCACCTTTGGTTACTGAGGAGCATTGAGCACAAGTTAGACAAGGAAAGGTTCCTTTCCGTTGGGTATTGAGAAAAGTTTGTCTTTTAATCTGTGTAATGGGACCCAAGTTGGCTCTAACCAGATAGTCACAGAGGTTTTTGTCACGTTTGAAGCACTGGAGTGGGGGATGTTGGAATTCAGTGACCGAGGGGTAGGAACGTGAGAGGATAGACCAATGTTTACGGATTATATTGGTTATTTTGGGGCTAAATGGGTGGTATTTCTGGATGATGGGAATTCTTGGGGCTTTAGAGGAAGTCGTCGGTTGGGGAGGTCGAGAGTCTTCCTTAATGGGTTGAAGAAGACCAGGGGGATAACCTCTCTCAATGAAGCGTTGGGCCATGGCGTTAAGGCGTGTTACACTTTGTATAGGGTCCTGTTACTATGCGGTTGATTCTGGTAAACTGTGAACGTGGTAGCGATTTTTTTACAGTTGGGATGATTGCTGGTAAAATGAAGAAGACTATTTCTATCGGTGGGTTTTGTGTATAGATCTGATAGAATATGTCCAGTGGAGTCAATAAGGATTGTAGTGTCAAGAAAGCTAATGGAATCAGGGCTATGGTGAATAATAAACTGTAGGTTAGGAATAATGGAGTTAATGTAATCATGGAATGATAGGAGTGACGAGGTGGAGCCATTCCAAATGCAGAAAACATCTATCCCAGCTCATTTTCATCAATATAACCATTCTCCTGCACAACTCCGTTTTCAAGTGATTGAGCAAATCCCAGTTCCCAGAAGGGGCGGTAACCGCCTCACACAACTTTTGCGCAGAGAACGCTACTGGATTCATACCCTCTCCACATTGACCCATATAGGACTAAACCGTGAATATGTATTTGTTTATTGATTTCCCCTTTTTTTTTTTTTACATATTGTGATCTTTCTCATATATTGTTATTGAAGATTCTCACATTGTTAGATATATTATTTTTATAACAATTCTTATTTGTTCTTTTTTCCTTAGACTAGATATCCTATATATTCTCTCTAAATGGACAAACACTCTACCAAAAACCTCCATGTTCAGTATGTCCTTCCCCCTCCCCTCCCCCCCCCCCCCCCGTTTTTCTCCTCTATTTTACTTACCCCTTGAGTTCTCCTATATTTCTCCTATAATCTTATTCCACCTCTTCTGTTCCGCGTCTCCTCCTTCATTTTGGTTATTTCCCTTTATTATTCTTCGTTTTCTCTTTGTATTTCACTTTATCCATCACTTATCCCCTCTTCCCTGTCATTTCATATTTTTCCCTTTGCTCTATACATAGCTATCTCTCTTTTATCTTTCATCTTTTCACCTTTCACGGCTCCCAATACTGTTATTGTGCTTCTCTTTACTGCGCATTCTCCGTTCTGTAATTTTTTCCCTTACCCACTTTAGCCTTATTTCCTCTTCTGCGCATGCGCGATGTCCCGCTCTCCCGCGCGGCCGCCGTTATAAGGCGCGTCCGGCGGCTTTCATTCTGCGCAGCCTTACTCCCCGCCGGACTTGCTCCGGAATTACTCCTCTGCTACCTGGTACGTACTCAGCCCCTTCTCTCTTCTTCTACCCACCTTTTACCTCTACTGTTCTTACTTATCACTGCCATTTACCATCTATTATTTTACTTTCAGCGTTCCCTATTTCCTCCGCCGTTTGAGCGCATATCACCTTTACCTCACAGGTACCATTCTCCTACTCTCTTGCCCTTACATATATGTTCCTCCCCCCGTTTTTTAACCCTTGGTTTTCCTCCTCCTCTCCTCCAATAGACTCCTACTTCATATTATAGGCTGTATATGCCTCCTAAGCGTTCCCCATTACCTAATGCAGGTACTCCGTGTTCCTCAATCTCTATACCTTTTTATACTCTTATCCTGTGCCTTGCTATTTTATATCTCTATTTATCCCTCATTTCTCCCCTCCCCCCTTTTCCCCACTCCCTCTTTTTTCCACGCCCCCTTTTTTTGGCTCCTCCCCCTCTTTTTTTCCTATTTTTTCCTCTACTCCTTCTCCTTCTCCTATTATCCCTAACTTATCCTTCTCTCCTGCACATGTTACAATATTATGTACTCATTGAATTTATGCTTCATTTCAGATTTTGTTTGATAAAGGCCCGCTGGCCGAAACGTCATACACAATTGAGACATCTGCATCCTAATTCTTACCACTTGTTAAATCCTGAATTTTGTGCAGTAATCAGATTTATGTTAACTTTGACACCTATGGAGTATTGTGGCATAATATTGCTTCTTTTGTAAATAAATACATCCACTTTTTTCTATATATTTTGGTGTGCCGGTGTATATCTATACTATTGTTGTATTGGTCCTTCGACCATTTTCACCAGAGCACCCTCCTACTCCTTTATGGTGTGCATGACTTATTTCAATTTCTTTAATTATAACAGTAGCATGAAAACGTTTGGGGTGTTATCCCTCAGAGTGGATACACTGTAGATTTTCCTTCCAGACTTTGTACCCAGAAAATCTGCAATTTTTACAGTGCCAGCAAAGTGGATGAGATTTTAGGAAACCTTATTCAAACAATACAGAAAAAAAAAAACTTTGTGGAATTTGCACAAAAATTGTCCTCTGACGTGGACCTGAAAACAGTGGCATGTTGATTTGTGTTGCAGATACGTTGTTGCTAATCTTCTCCACTGACTTCACATGGCCAGTCAAAATCAGCAACAAGTATGCAATAAAATGTATTTTCTGCATATTATTCTTTGGGTTACCTACAAATCTGTAGCAAAACCCGTGTCTGCCCTTTTTCATCCTATCTGTACATATCTTTACAGAAACAAAACACAAGTGCCATTTTAACATGTGCCATATATCCATAGATATGTCAGGATCATGTCACCCAACCAATTATAGCCTAAAAATAATACAGTAATGCTGGGAGAATGACATTTCAGACAAAAAAGCTGTTTGTTTCAAGGTTGGAATGACTTCTGTCTTATATCTAGACTCTAGAAATGTTTCTGTTGTTGCAGACCCTTTCGACCATCTGTAACTTTAACAGGACGAATCAGAACCATCAGTCACCCAGTGCACCACACAACAGTGGATGGAGATTATCTTTTGATGGAAATCTCATTAATTGGTGGTAATGAAAGGGGGATTTTCATCAGCTCAGTGAAGCCAGGATCAGCAGCAGAAAAGGCATTTCTAAAGGAGGGGCAGCAGATTCTAATGGTGAGTTCAGCAAATCCTTGACATGTTAGTCTAGAATTTAAGACTATAAAGTGCAGTAGGTATGGTTAAGTGACAGCTCCAAGATCACGGCAGAATGTGGATTAACGACAATATTCTGATACTTATTACATTGTTCTTGTTTTGCAATAAAGCACATATATTACATTTTAAAATACAACAATTTGAATTTAACTTTTAATTTTACTATTCAACTAGACAGTCAACTTTTAAAGGGGTTGTCCACTTCTTAAGAAAAACTAATAGCCAGGTCTGGGGCCCAATTAAAATATCAAAACTCTCCTTCCTCTGGTCTCAAGTTCTAGTGCTACGTCCTTCTGGTCTTCTGTTTTCATTCTTGTGCTTCCAAACAGAGATTTCACAGCTGCAGTAGTCAGGTTTCTCTACTTAGATCACTATTTGGAGCTGTTCACTTCCAAACAGTGATGTAAGATAGTGGCTTGTAACCGCTGATGTGACATCCCCGTTCAGAAGCACAAGAATGAAAACAGAAGACCAGAGGGACTACTATTACTGACTACCCTAACTATAGTCACCAGTATCTGATCTAAAAGCCTCTTTTACTTTAGCACAGTTGTCCACAAGCGCTTCCTGGCTAGTATGCTCAGCAAATACTTTATATTTACTGTATTCTAAAGCTTAAAGGGGTAGAACATAAGGCTGTGTCCACACCACACTGGTCCAAATACTTGTCAGATTCCGAATCTGAAGACAGCATCGTCCGATGAGTATTTAGACCCGTTTTTCAACATGGATTTTTGGTCATTTTTTTCAGTAGGTTTTGATGTCACAAAATGAGGGCCATTAATCTTAATAGGGTTTTTAATGCGGATCCAACATAGAGATGTTTCAGATGCATTTTTTCTAATGCAAATCCAAAGGATTACTGAACATGTTTCAAACCTATTGAAAATTCTAGTCGTGTGATCTACAATTGAGGTCTATGGGAATGGTTTACAATTGGACTTTAACAGTCTTTAAAACCTGAATCTGCGTGAAAATACAAAGCAAAAGCATGTTGTGTAGAAAAATCTCAAATGGGTGTGCCCTTTTCTAGGGCAGTTGAAGCCACACTCCTTGTTCCGGCCATCCAGGACTTTCAACATTAGGTATTAAACATGGGGATGTGCATTGAGACTGTGGTTGGTAAGGAGAAAGATGGATAAGAGCACTAAAGTTTCCTAGGGCTTGAAACAGCTTTCAAATAGGAAATGCTGCTTAATTGCAGGGAAAGGAGGCTACATAATGCACAGTAAAAGCAATCTAAGTAAAAAGCTTAGATTGCTCAACCTTCTGTTACTAACACCAAGACTTTTTTTAAAATAAAAACCTTCCTACTACGTCTCAATCCCATAAAATAAAAAATGAGCCAACATTTGCCTCTCCTGTCGCTACTGTTCCAGCACTGCCAGAGCTCCAGCGTCCCCAACCGGTCCCTCAAAGTCACATTCATGTCTCACATGATGCTGCAACCAATCACTGGAACTCTGTCAACTCTGGAACAGCGCTGGCTAGAGAGGCAAGTATGGATTAATATTTCGTTTTAGTGCAGTGTGGGGCAGTAGGGAAGTTATTAAAAGTATTAGAAACCACTTTAAAGTTGCCTCCTCCTGTTTCCTAATATAAGGATGTTTAGAGGGGAAGGTTAAAAAAATTAGGCAAAAAAAAAAGTCAATTCCTATGGCCTCATGTAGAAAACTGTCTAGATTAAGAACTTTCTTTTTTTCCCATAACAAACCAATCAACCCATTTTTCATTTTCTTATAAAAGGGTTCCTGAGGTTGTTATGGGCAAGAAAGACCGTCTTACTACTAGACAGTTTTATACATGAGGCCCCTAATCCCTAAACTCAATTTTCCTCCCTAGGAAAAATCTAAATTTCAAACCAAATAGTCAGTGCTCATTTATAAAAATTCGGAAAAATCGCAGGCCACCTGAAATTTACTAAAAAAAATTTAAATTGCGGAGATTTTCCTTCCCAACAGAAAAAAAGGGGGAACCTTTTTTAAAATGGGAAAAAAACTTAAAGGGTTTAACCAAAAAAAAAAACTATGGCCTAACCTAACAGGCCATCAATTGGGATCAGAGGTCTACCATCAGCACCTCTACAGCTATAGTAAGTGAAGTGAAGTTTCGTAACTCCCGGTTTTTGCGAATTAGGGTACTGCAGCGCAGCTCTCATTCACAGTGAATGATAGCGCTCTACAGCACTGCTTCATAGAACTGCACCTCCCTGTGCAGCATGTGCAGTTTCGGATGGGGGTCTGGCCCACAGCTACTGTACATGAAAATATTACCGGCCTCTCTGACATAAATGCGCCCATTTAACCACATAATACAGTGTGCAAAAAAAGAACTGTATTGTGTAGTACGCAATACTAGGGAGTCATGTATCTGTCTGTCTCACACATGTCAGTCTAATATATCATAGACACATGGCTAAGTAGCTCCATCCATATCCCCCTCCACCCACATACAATATCCCCTCCATGTTTCCCTTGGTCACGCACCTCACCACCTTCTAAAATAAACACCAGCAAGAAAGTAAAAGTGTAACTCCTATCACAGGGTCAGGTGTTCCCTCACTCTTACAATCAGGGACACGTGTACGCTGCCACTATACTAACGCTGATATAACCTACAACACCGCCATATAGAGACCACATAGAGGTCAGACACCAGCTCAGGTATAACCTACAACACTACCATATGGAGACCACATAGAGGTCCGAAACCAGCTCAGGTCACATCACATTGAATACAGCACTGATCCAATATAGAAGTAAAATAACCCTTGACATCAGGGACTCACAGGAGACGTCATCTCTGGTGAGTCGTTCTCTTCTCTCTTGAGTTGTTCTTTTTCCGTACTACGCTAAATACGGGACGAGATATGTCCCAGTCATTACGGTATTCCACAGTCCATAGTAGAACTATGGATTACGTCTCCTCTCCCTGCTCGCACAATACGGCGAGCAGGGAGATAAGTGACATGTCAATTATTCACAGCGTATATGCGCCGTGAATAATGAATGTCTATGGGACCGGCGGGAAAACACCCCCACCCGCCCTGCCCTCGCTCACGGCCTAATTGCGTGCGAAATGCGTCCCGCAATTATTGTCGTGTGAACATAGCCTTAGGTAGTATACAGGCAGTTAGGGCTTCCCTTTAGGTAGTATGCAGACAGTTAGGGCCTCCCTTAGGTAGTATACAGGCAATTAGGGCTTCCCTTTAGGTAGTATACAGACAGTTAGGGCCTCCCTAAGGTAGTATACAGGCAGTTAGGGCCCCCCTATAGGTAGTATACAGGCAGTTAGGGTATTCAGGCAGTTAGGGCCTCCTTTAGGTAGTATACAGGCAGTTAGGGCCTTCCTTGAGGTAGTATACAGGAAGTTAGGGCCCCCCTTTAGGTAGTATACAGGCAGTTAGGGTATACAGGCAGTCAGGGCCTCCTTTAGGTAGTATACAGGCAGTTAGGGCCTTCCTTTAGGTAGTATACAGGCAGTTAGGGCTTCCCTTTAGGTAGTATCCAGACAGTTAGGGGCCTCCTTTAGGTAGTATACAGCCAGTTAGGGCCCCCTTTAGGTAGTATACAGACAGTTAGGGGCCTCTTTTAGGTAGTATACAGCCAGTTAGGGCCCCCTTTAGCTAGGGTGCAGGTAGTTAGGGCCTCCTTTCGCTAGTTTGTAGGCAGTTAGGGCCCTCTTTAGCTAGTTTGCAGGCAGTTAGGGCCCAATTTAGCTAGTGTGCAGGTAGTTAGGGCCCCCTTTAGGTGGTTTGCAGGCAGTCAGGGCCCCCTTTAGCTAGTGTGCAGGCAGACAGGGCCCCCTTTAGCTAGTATGCAGGCAGTCAGAGCCCCCTTTAGCTAGTATGCAGGCAGTCAGGACCCCCTGTAGCTAATTTGCAGCCAGTCAGGGCCCCCTTTAACTAGTGTGCAGGTAGTTATTGGACCTTTGGCTAGTTTGTCGGTAGTTGGGCCCCCTTTAGCTAGTTTGCAGGTAGTTAGGGCCCCCTTTAGCTAGTTTGTAGGTAGTTAGGGCCCCCTTTAGGTAGTTTGTATTTAGTCAGGACCCCCTTTACCTAGTCTGTAGGTAGTTAGGGCCTCCTTTAGGTAGTTAGAAAAAAAAACAAAAAACAACTCACCTTCCTCCCGCTTCCAGACGCTCCGAGCTGCCCATTGGCTTCAAGAGGAGCCCGACGTCACCGCGCTGCCTACGTCATCACTAGAGGCCGACGCCTTGTAGGCTTAAAGGAGTTGTCTCCCTACAGAGTTTCATAGGATGCATGAATGAAATACTCTGTTATTTCCTGGTTCAGACTGACTGTGATTTGCATACAGCTCCTTGGTGTATTCAACTCTGTGTTTTCAGTTGCTAATTAGTTCAGATTAGCTCAAAAGCTTCTCAGAAACTACAAGCAGGAATTTTTATCTGATCCCTCAAACAAAAGCCCTAATTAGTGTTGTTTACTTTAGATAAATCAAGCTTTTTACTGCCTGGCAGCACAGAGGCTGCCATGACCTGTGTGATGACCTCACTTACTGCTATCACATAAAACAAACAGCAGGGGGGAGAGATGTTTACAGGTTGGTTACTGAGGGAACTGAAATAGCCAGGGAGGTGATTAATTCACTTGTATCTCCTTAACAAAAACAGATGAACAAAGCAATATCTTTGGAAAATGTCTTTATTTGTGTTCCCTACAATTTGAAAGCTATTCTTTGTAGCGAGACAACCCCTTTAAAGCCTAGTACCTTAGGCCTACCAGGGCAAACAGCAGAGCGGAGGGGGGGGGGGCATAGGACCACCTCCCTGGATATTGTGCAGCAGCTGTGTCTGTATCCCACAGAATCATATTGTGCAGGTTGAACTCCGTACCCTGCACTCCCAGGAGATCAGCCACAGGAATGATCTTAGAGTGTGCAGGAGATGGAGTTTAGTACTGTCATTTTTTTTTAATGTTCTTATATTATACAGGTTTCCCCTTTGGACTATGTCGGACTCATTGGATTATGTCGGACCAGCGTTGGATTGATTTCTTTAATAAAATGGTGAAAGAGGGCTGATGTTGGGAGTGTTTATTTAAATAAAAGTTTTCTTGTGCAATTTTTTTCAGTTTTTTTCCATTTAATTTCAGTTTTAGTAATGGAGGTGTCTGACAGATGCCTCTCCATAACTAACGCGCAGACTTGGTGTCAGCCAGCAGTAGTTTTTGTCACCCCAAGGCTGACAGTAACCCTGTGTCACTAGTACCTAACACACCAGGAGTACTGGGAAGAGCCAAGTTACTATCAGAAGTGATGATCCACTTCTGGGGCAGTTGCGAGCTGTTATTTTTAGAGTAGGAAGGGACCAGTGTTAATGGACCATTCCATTCTGATAGAATCAGGCTGCAGCTGTTGGTTTTACCTTGGCTGGTTATGGAAAATGGAGGAGACCTCACTTTGTTTATTTTTTTTTCAAAAATCATTTATTTATTGAGAATCCTAAAGTGGGAACCTACTGTAATCCTTACAGTGGATGCCCGTGTTTAGATTCTCACTAAATAAATTATTTTTTGGAAAAAAAAAACACGTGCGGTCTCCCCCCATTTTCCGACAGCTGCAGCCTGATACTATCAGAATTGGAAGAACCATTGATACTGGTCCCTTCTCATTCTAAAAATACCAGCCTGCAGCTGCTCCAGAAGCGGACCATCACATTAGAGGGTCCGCTTCTGACAGTTACTGGCTCTTCCCAGTACTCCTGGTGTGTTGAGTATTGGGGTAATAGTGACAGGGGGATAGTGTCAGCCTTGGGCAACAAAAAACACCACTGGCTGACAGCAAGCCCGAGAGATAGTAATGAAGAGGCATCTGTCAGATACCGCCACTACTATCACTGGAATTATGTGGAAAAAAAAATACACAAATTGCATAAAAAAACCTTTTATTTAAATAAAGACTCCTCCACAACAGCCCTCTTTAAGCATTTAATTTGAAAAAAATAGATCCAAAGCTGATCCAACATAGTCCACCAAATCCGAAGTAATCTATATGTAAACCTGTAAAAACCTGTAAAAAAAAACAAACATTACACATATAGGTTGGATAGCCTATTCAGCATCCAGGAAAGCTGGGTGACACCCATCGCCAAAGGTAACATCAAGCTTTCCATGTTAGGAATATTGGGTGCCACCTTTGGGGGATGGAGTGTCACCCAGCTTTCTTGGATGCTGAATAGGCTATTGCCATAGACAATCATCAGAATCTTTACCCTGTCTCCTGCCCCCTGTGACATCCAAAGACAGACCACAGGGGGCAGGAGACAATGAGAAACTCCTAGCCAACATTACCCATTGAGCAGTGAGCGGTAAGTACGCAGGGTGTGGAGGGCGCCAGCCCGAGGTCATGGGCATGGAGCAACCATAGGTAGTGCTCGCAAACAGGGGCACATGGAGGGGCAGTTGCTGTGCAGCGCACTGGTGTGGATGCGGTGCAGCATGGAGCCTGTGACTGCAGTGCCCTTTCTGTAGATGTCAGTGGCCGTGTGTGATTGATCTCCAAGCACTGTACAGCCACCCCAATTTTAAATCGCTTTACAGGGGTGTAGAAAGTTCCAGTGTGTATGAAAGTTTTTAAAAGCACTTAATTCATGTGTCCTGTTCTACAGCAAAATTTGTCTCAGCCATACCACTTTGAAATTGGTATGGATTTGTATGACAGTTGGCGCACTAGTATGTTTCGTGCAAAACCTTGGTGCAACTGAATAATTCTGGCGTGACATGCCCCCCGCAATTTTATCGCATTCAAAAGTGTTGTGTCTGGTGCAGAATGCACCAAGTTGGGGCGTATTACTGTTCATACATCAATAGAACAGGGCTACGACATGTTTTGGCCGCCAAACACACCAGAAAACTGCCGCAGCCCCTTTCATACATGTCACCTATAGTGTCTGAAAGTATAACCCTTATATGCAAAGATCCCATTAGCTCGACAGTTGCAAAGGACACCACACAAAAAAAAGTGTGAAGTGTGCGCCGTGTTTATCCACTGGCTGGGGTCACAGACCAATATTATTTTTATTAATAATAATATATATATATAATCCAGTAATCCATGTCCTTAGTCTGCTTGGCTTCAGCAAACTTTTTGCGGGCTTTCTTGTGCATCATCTTTAGAAGAGGCTTCCTTCTGGGACGACAACCATGCAAACCAATTTTAAGCAGTGTGCAGCATATGGTCTGAGTACTAACAGGCTGACCATATCTCTTTTACCTCCACGGTAATGCTGACAGCACTCATATGTCTGTTTTGAAAAGACAATCTCTGGATATGGTGCTGAGCACATGCAAGTATGAGAGAGTACAAGAGCAATAACATCAAACTGAACACACTTGCTCCTTATCCACACCTGAAACCTTGTAACACTAACAAGTCATGTGACAACATGGATGAAATCGGGCAAATTGGGCACAAATTGTCCATTTTCGCATACTCACTTTTGTTACCAGTGGTAAAGACATTGATGGCTGTGTGTTGAGTTATTTTGAGGGCACAACAAATATACACTGTTATTCAAGCTGTACACTGACTACTTAACATTGTATCAAAGTGTCATATCTTCCGTGTTGTCCTATGAAAAGATATAATACAATATTTACAAAAATGTTAGTGTTGTACTCACTTTTGTGAGATACTGTATAACTTACCTGGTCCCTTGAGGTGTAACTTGAAGCTCCTAGGCCCCAATGCAAACGATATGAGAAGGTCCCCACCTACCATGTGCCAAATGTAATACTAGTTTCTTCTTATAAGGTAGAGGTGCCTTTGGACAACTCAGGCACAGGGCCTGATAGTAACTACTACACCTGCAAATACACTCATGCTGGTCCTTATCAAACTTTATCCTACTTATCCAAAGTTCTCCTCCATATTTCATATTCAAAAAAGTATTTTATTAAAGAATTGGTACAGTACAGCAATATAGCTAGTAATATTGTGAACTACATGGTATTTGTTAAAGTGAGCAAACATAGGCATGGAGATGAAATCCAATCCGATATGGTTCAGACATGTTAACAAAGGCAGTATATAAGGAAATCAATATATATCAATGTCGCAATGCAAATGCAAAAGAGAACAGTACTACAGAAATTCAATACAATTCTGTTTAGAGAAGATCATTCAGTGGAGACGATGAGAGAGAGAGAGAGAGAGAGTCGCAACCCTCAGTCAGTAAATGAGTGGGCAAAACCAAACGTGCCTTGAGTGAAACGATCTTAGCCCAAGCATATCTGTTTAATATTGCTGAGGAAATACACACTAAGTAAACCACTAACAGTAGAAACTTGTCATAACAGTGAGGGGGGAAGCCAGCCGACGTCGGCAACTCACCACTGGTAAGTCAGATGGAACGTCTCAAAGAGATCGCATTAAATTCCCTATTGCAATGTATGATAAAGGTCAGACTTACAAAAAAGTGAACCAATCACCCCATGTTTCCATGGATTTTTGATTCTCGCTAAGCGAGTCACTTCTCAATTCATTTGCGTGGATTTCTGCGAACCATTCTGTGACTGATGGACTCACTGCCACAGCCTAGGAATGGCCGTTTTTGCAGCGTTCAGTAGGAATGAGATTCAATGGTATTTCAGGGAATAAGTGGGTCGCTGAGTTACAAAGAGGAGCAGAGTCGGTGGGTCATTGTTTAACCTTTCTCTACTGATCAATTGAATAATATTAATGACTTTAAGCCAAAAGGGTTGAAGGGAGGGGCATTTCCACCAGATGTGCATCATCGTACCCACCTCTTTCTGACAGCGAAAGCATGTGTTTGGGAGTGACGGGTATAAAGTGTGTAGCAGAGATGGAACTCTATACCACCTGGAGAGAATCTTATAGTTCAGTTCCTATATTCTGGAAGAGACTGACAACCTGTGGACCAGAAAGAACACTTTACTCCTGTCGTCATTAAACAATTCTCTTGATAGCTCCTTTTCCAAAGCCGTTTTATATGTGAGCTTGGTAGAGTATACAGTTTATGTCAAGAGTCTGTAGATGTTTGATAGAAAATGTTTACTGTGAATCTTGTTTAGACACCAAGACTCAAAGATTGCAGGAGATCTATTTAATGTTAGGGATGATTTATATGCAGAGCAATAGCTTTGCAATTGATATTAGCTTAATCAAGAGAAGCTAGTGGTAGCCAGATTTTGGACTAGGTCAGAGTAGGATTTGAGGGTTGTACCAGAGAACAGATCCTTCATCACTAGATCCGTTCTGTCACTGCTGAGGCGAGAGAGGACCTGTAATAGAGGTTTGGGGACACTTGAATTACCACTGAGAGAGGTAAGGGGACCCCCTGCTTTAAAAATATGCATAGAAGAAGGATATGCTATATGAGTAAAGATTGTGGTATGCGTGATATAAGGAATATTAAGAAGAATTTTTTTGGGTAGATTTGTCGGAGGCAGCCAAGGAATAGCTGCAATGGAAGAGCCATAGAAAGCTGATTTAACCTGAACCCAAAGCTTGTTATGCGCATGGTGAAAGCAGTCTAAGATTCTGACTGCTACCGCTGCTAAATAATAAGCCTGTAGGTTTGGCAAAGATAAACCTCCTTCTGTTTTTGGTCTCATTAAGATAGTTTTGGATATTCTGGGGTGTTTTCGTGCCCAAACAAACTTTATAATAAGCTTGTTTAAGGCCGAGAAAAATGATTTGGGGAGCACGAGAGGGATAGCTTGAAAGAAGTAGAGTAGATGGGGTAGGATGTTCATTTTCAAAATATTGATGCGACCAATTCACGAGAAGTCTTTATTATCCCATTCTGTTAGATCGTGCCTAATTAAGTTGAGCAGTGGAGAAAGTTAAGGTCAAAGGTTTTGTTAAGAGTTGAGGGGAGATGGACATGTAAGTATTTAGAGGTAGTAGCCCAAGAGAAGAAAAAAATTCTACTAATCTCCGTTACTATATAGTTTGGGAGATTTATGTTCAGAGCCATGCTTTTGGACATGTTTATTTTATGGTTCCTAAAGGATCCAAAGTCGTAAGATATGAGAGGTTCGGTTATATATAAAAGTAAGTTATCTGCAAACGCTGAGCATTTAATGTGGCTGCTACCAATCTGCACACCATGTATTGAAGCATTGGAGTGGATAGCTTGCAGCAGATGTTCCATTACCAAGGCATATAGCAATGGGGAGAGAGGGCATGCTTGTCTGGTACCAATGTTAATAGTAAAAGGAGAAGAGAGACATCCGTTAATTCGGATTTGTGCTCGTGGTGAACGATATAGTGCAAATATTTTGGATAAAGGGCCTGGGTCAATCCCAATCTTTGACAAGACACCTTTAAGAAAAGACCAATCTACGCGGTCGAAGGCCTTTTCTGCGTCTAGGGAAACCAGCATACAGGGGAGTTGGGAAGTGCGAGCAAAGTTAATGATAGAAAATGTCTTCAAGGTGTTGTCTCTCGCCTCACTGGAGGGGACGAAGCCCACTTGATCAAGGTGGAATAATTTACCCAGCAACTGGTTCAATCTCAGAGCTATAAATTTAGCAAAAAGCTTAGCGTCAGTATTAATTAGAGAGATGCACTTGTAGCTCTGTCATAGATTTGGGTCCCTCCCATCCTTGGGGATGACAGTAATATGGGCTTTAAGGAACGCGGGGTCAAAGGCAGAATCATCAGAGTTCGCGTTAAATGCATGTAAGAGGAGAGTAGATAGTTCCTCCTGCAATACCTTATAAAATTTAGCAGTGTAGCCCTCTGGACCCAGACTTTTACCTGCAGGGAGTGAAGAGATAGCTATTTTCAGTTCCTCCGGGATGAAAGGGTACTCCAGGGAGGTGAGAGATTGAGAGGGAGGAGGGGGGAGGGGGAGACATGTTAAGTAGGTAGTCTTGAAGCATGGTAACTTAGGGACAGTGATCCCAGGCCTTTGAGAGTGGGAGATTGTACAGGTCGAGTAGTAGCTGTGAAGAGCAAACAGAATGTTCTCCATTAAGTGTACAGTCCGTCTGTCTGAGGTCTTAATCTGTGGAATAAACAGGGAGACTCTCTTGTCTCTCAAGGCTTGAGCCAATAATCTTCCCGGTTTGATGCTTCAGCCGTAAAAAGCACTGTTTCTGCCCCATTAGCAAAAGTATGTCATGACGCAGTTGGATCAGTTCTTGGTGATCAGATTCAGAACGAGTGGCTTTGGGGGATGTCTCAACAGAATTCAGCTTTGTCAAGAGGGATTGAAGCTTATGGGAGGATTCTCTTTTAAGTCGCTCCCTGTGCTTAATGAGTATAACCCGCAGGACACATTTTAGGGCTTCCCATTGGAGCTGGGGAGATGTGGAGTCTGCGAGATGGACAGCCTCAAAATTATGTGTCGCAGTTTGCAGTTCAGATAAACAAAAGGCGTCCTGCTAGAGAGCTGCCAAGAAAAGGGGGGACGCTTATAATTTAGAAGGGCAAGATCACAATGTACTGGTGCGTGATCCAAATGGAGTATGCTATCTATTTTAGTATCCACAGCGCATGAGAGAAGTGGTTGTTTTAGTAGGATGTAGTCAATGCGACTATTGGAGTGATGCGGGTTGGAGAAGAAGGTGTAGTCTCTATCTGAGGGGTGGATTATCCACCAGACATCTGATACTTGCATATTGTATCTCTTGATTTTGCTTAGGGTGTGAAAGAGGCCCATCAAGGTGTCAAGTGTAGGATGGAGTGCCAAATTATAGTCACCACAGAGGATAATTTGCCCCTGGGCAAAACAAGTCAAGTCTTCAAATACTTTAGTCAGAAAGGGAGTTTGGTCAGTGTTGGGCACATACATCCTAGCCATATTATAAGTACGTCCCTGTATGCTGCATTTCACAAAAATGTCTCTAGCTTCATCGTCAGTGAAGTCATTCAATACCTGAATAGGTAATGACTTATGAAAAAATATAGTGACACCCTTAGTTTTAGTTGAAGAGTTATTGGTTTGGTAGCAGACAGGGAAATATCTATTTTGGAGATTTTGCACATGCGAATGGAGCAAGTGTGTCTCTTTGATGCAAACTATTTGAGATTTTAGCTTGTATAGATGATATAGAATCTGCAATCTCTTTTCATGGACATTAAATCCCTTAACATTAAGGGATGTGATTCTAATGCTAGTCATCAGAAAAAAATGGAAAAGCAATGAGACACAATGATATGGAGGAGTAAAAATCAACGAAACCAACGTCGACTGGCAAACATTAAAGAGGAAGGATAATAACAGAACCAGACATTAAAGGAACCAGACATAAAAAACCGTTGAGGCCTAAAGAGCAGAGGCTAAAAAACTAAAACAGGTAGACTGGATGGTGACCTTTGAGAGATTTAATGCTGCAGTAATGGCCGGAAGGTCCGCAGGAGATCTGAAGGTCACAAGGGTATCTTTATATGTAACCAGAAGTGCGAAGGGGAAGCCCCAATGATATGGGATATTTCTCTCCTAAAGCACTGTAAGTAGAGGTTTAATCACTGCTTGCATACGTAGAATGCGCCTGGATGGGTCGGGGAAAAGGCCAATCTTTGTACCATCAAATTTATTTTGCATGAATCACACCTTTCTCATAATTTCTTCTTAGAGGTTAAAGTGATGTATTCTGCAGATCACACTGGTAGGGCGGGATAGATCCTGGCTCAATGGGCAAAGAGCACAGTGGGCTCGGTCAAATTAAATTGGAGAGTCATTTGGCTTGTCCAGGATGCAATTGAACAACTTAGTTAAGGTGGGAGTTAGCTCCGAGTTGCGCACAGATTTGGGTAGACCCCGTAGTCTTATGTTGTTTCGCCTATTGCGATTTTCTAGGTCATCAAGCTGGATTGTTAACTGAGTTTGGCGCTCGGTTTGATCGGAGAGCGAGGATTGCAAGTCGTGATAGTGAGATTCGTGGAGTCTTGCGCTTTTTCAATCTGATTGACTTTCTCTTGGAGGTCTGCAACTGCTGATTGGACTAGTCGCGGGTTGTGCACTTTGAAGATCTCGTCCCAGTTGTTGCATGTTACTTTTAGAGGGGAGAAGAGAGAGCAGAGCTCGTAGTTCCGGATGGGCTTGTAAAGTGTGAATGGCATCTTCTGGAGGGAGTAGAACAGATGGCTGGCCTTGATCCACTGGTACCAGGTGTGAGGTACCAGGGGCCAAAGGATGGTGAGAAGAGGCAGATGGAGAGGGGCTTCCCCCCATGTAGAGGAGCCAGGGCTCCACTGTACACTTCGTGTGTCATGCTGAGATAGGAATGTCTTGGCGGCGGGTAAAGTCTGGTAGGCCCCAGGTAGTGGAGGTGAGGTATAGGTGGCCCAGTCAAGATCTCCAGGAGTGACTTCAGAACTACTTGTTTGGTTCCCTATATAAGGGTTGTGATATGCCGACTCCGTGGTGGATGTTTGAGAGACAGTCATGAAGGTGAATGTAAGAGGCCTGCTGCTACCCTGGGGTACATGTGTCTCTACCCCATCAATAGAGGTTGTATGGGGACTACGGGGCATATGGCTGCCTCTGGAGGTCTGTAACCATGCAGAGCTGTTGTGCATTATCTGGGCTCCATGCACCTGATGCTGTACCTGTTCTGGCAGGTGAAAAAACGAGGAAGTGCTGCGGTTGACCGGGCTCTGAGTGGACCCATGACCCCCAGGTGGCACAGAGTGATCCCTTTCCCTTATAGAGGGGTCATTAGGAAGGCTCTCGGTCACCCAGGTGGTGGAGGAGTCCATGGCTGCACCGAGTTCAGCCCTATTGGGCAGCTGTGGGGATGATTCTGTCTGGGTGGCTAGGGGAGGCAATATGGCCAGACCACTCTGTGAGACAGCCTGGTGGTGCAGCAAGGCAGACTTATACATAGGGCTCTCTTTGATGGCGACAGGCTTCAGGGAAGAGGGTCTATTGGTACACTGATCCTGCATCTGCTCCGTCATGTGTGCTGCTATGATGGTGGCCGGCGGCTCAGAGAACTGTGTATTATGTGGACTGGCAGGCACAAAGTGTCCCTGAGTGATCTCTAGAGCCGGGGATGGGAGAGAAGAGGCAGGCAGGAAGTAAGCTGGCAGCTGGTGGTGCAGCTGAGAGACTTGGAGAGAGGACGCAGCTGCAGCGAGTGGTACCTTAGGCTGTGCTGTGAGAAGCTGTCCGCCCTGCTGTATCCCGGTCCGGGTGTTATCTCTGCAGTCCCCAGATGCTGGTGGGTCTTTTAAACACTTGCCGACAGGTAGGGTCGGTGAGGTTGAGAGACACCGGCTCAGAAGCAGAGCCGTCTCTCATCTGCTTGCGAGCGCCGTGTCTTCTTCCCACCCGCGGCAATGTAGAAGGGGAGGTTGGCGCCGAATCACAGGAAAGTGAGAGATCCACGTCTAGGTCTTGCAGAGGCGAGAAATAGTTAGAAATCGTTATGTCTCCTAGCAATGAAGTCTTGAGCAGTTTGGGTGCCTTTTTGCTTCGTTTGGGTCCCATAGCAATCGGGCTTTCTCAGTAATATTATAGGTCCTGTGAGGAGCTCAGGAGTCCTGCATCCATTCACTCACATGGCAGCCCACGCCCCCCTTTTCCACCTCTTTTTTTAAAAATGTCAAAACTTAGGAACAACTCACCTTATCAGGTACTCTTGGGTAACCTTGTTCTGGTCATGAGTAGCCTGAAAAATGTTTAGAAAAGTTTGTAGAAATTACATTTGATATTAGACATTCCTTCTTTTAGCAGACAAACCCAATGACTTTAAAAACAAATGCATAATTTATCTTAGTTTATATGTATGGTAGCCAGAATCCTCATAGCTACTCAGTGCAAGTCTTCCCTACTGTACCTGTCTACAATTAGATCATAAGTTTCGCTGCACTATGGGCTGATTCACACTTTATGCACAAATACTGTAGAGGATCTTTATATACACTGAGGATCTTTATATACACTACAATTGCATATCCAACTTGATGGATTGTTATTTAATTGATGGTTTACTACTAAAGAATCTGGCCAGTATTTTGTTGTCTTTTACATGGTTGAGATGGACAGTTCTGCTCGTGGTTTGCAGATTCACCCGTTCCCCTCAACCATTGACATTCACATCTTCTGCCCAAAAAACGGGCGGAAGAATGAAAATGTTCTAAGTTTTTAGTTATAAACTGTCCGGCAGAAAACCGTGCAGTGTGAACTACTGCACAAATTTTCTATTTAAGTCAATATAAAAGGATGACATTTGGTTTATAGATGGTTTTCAAATCCGAAAACCATCTGTAAATCTGACTGAAAACCCTGCCGTAGGGCCGGGCCCTTATTGTTTTAACATAGAAAAGTATGTACACTATGTATTCTTGTACAGATAGGTAACTAACCAACATACTCACTTTCACACTTGCATGACTTAAAATGTCTGGTTAACATTTGACCTCTGAGTATGTTTCTGGATTTCCTGATTATTGTATACACAACATTCAATGAGCACCATGTATATAGGCAGCCGTGAGGCTTTCTGTTTCTTATTAGACCCAAGTCAGCTATCAGGTATATGTCCCCTGCAACAGGAGCCAACTTGTCAGTCCCAGGTACAGGGGAAAAAAAAAGCAATAAAAAAAACCCAAAAAAACCCAAAATGTCCCTAAAAGCCTTTTTAGGGTCACACATAAATAAAGAGAAAACAAAATGGAAAAAAACACACCACGTGTATAACAAAAATCAATGGACTGTAGAACACACTTTAAAAAAAATTTGTGTCATTTTCTGCTATTAAAATGAAATACAAAACATGAAAAACAGACTTTTTTTCATTTTACCCTGATCATGCGAAAAAGAAAAGAAATCTAGCATAAAAATTAAGTCTCATGTATAAAAACGAAAAAGAGACAAAAAATATTTGAATACTCAAGTGCAAAAAAAGTAACAGCTTTCAAATCTGCGTGTACTTAAAAAATAGGGGGCCTGAAATTGCATGTCCTGCACCGAAAATGAAGCATTGTATGGATAAAGAGAATAAAAACCTTCAAAAGTTATTTTCTATTATTTGGTCAGCGGTAGACACTCTGAAGTTTTGCAATTTACCAAAGTTGAGAAACAAGTCAATAGTAAAATAGATAATATATGCTTTTGCAAAACTTTTTTGAAATGCACAAGATAAGTAAAGTTATTGATATTAACCTTGTTGGCCGGATCTGCAGCTGCTTCCTTCCTTAAACCAGTGGTTAGTGGTGGCATGATCTTAAAACCATTAGGCCAGCTTTTGTTAAAGAGTTCTACACAACAGTGGATCAGCAAAGTGTTGTAAGAGTTCTTTCACTGCTCTGATAAAACATGCGGTGGGTTCTGGTAAGGAGATGTGTAACACTATTAATAATCCATACATTTCTACAGCTGGTCTGAGAAAAGTTTTCTCTTGTAAGAAAATAAAGGGGAAGTATGAGACTTTATAATGAAATTCATATTTGACAATATTATCTATATTCTTGCAGTTAGATGGATGTATTAAGGGAAGAAAACAATCTGTTTCCATGGATGCATGTACCAAGGAGGAAGCTCATTGGACTATACAAAGATGTAAAGGACCTGTTATAGTGCACTTTAAAATAAATGACGAAGGTACAGAAAATTCATGATACATTTTCATGTCGATTTTCCATGTTATTTTATATTTGATTTAAAATGGCATTTAACATTAAACACTTACTAAATAGTTATTAATATAGTTTAAAAGTTTTAAAATTGAACAAGTAGCAGTTTAATATTCACACTGATGGTTTTTCTCTTGGCGTACAGAATAGATAGTATTGGCACATTCCATGCTGATCGAGGAAAATACTTCTTAATTCCCAAAACTTTAGCCCAGTTGAGCACCTTGATCATCATGTTCGCTCCATGGCTCTAACATTTCCAATAAAAAGTCTATGTCACTGACCACATGAAGACTAAAACACAACTTTTAGGGCTTTTCCCCACGGCACAGGTTTTCATTCATTTTTACGGATGGTTTTCAGATTTGAAAACTGCCTTTAAACTGACTGTCAACCTTTTACATTCATCTAAATAGAAAAAATCCATGCAGCAGTCCACACTGCATGAATTTTCTGCTAGACGGTTTTTGACACCGCTGGCGTTCCTAAAATCTGACAACATGTTCATTCTTCTGCCCGGTTTTCGGGCAGAACATGAACATGTGGATGCGAAGGGGGGACAGCTTGAATCCACAAACCACGGACAAAAGCCGTATGTGCCAAAAAAAGACAAAATACCGGTCGGAAAATCCGGCCGGTATTTTCTCTTTGCAATGTGAATGCACCTTTTACTGATATCCTTTAAAAAAAAACAAAAAAAAAAAAAACTGTTATCACTAGTGTATAAGAAATACACAATAAAGTATCCTAACAACAGGAGTAAACATAGAGACCAATGCCACATAGGGGGAAAGTAAGTTCATCATACAAGTTGTCAACCAGCATAAATTTATACTAACTCAGATGAAAGAGGCAACCATCCTAGTTCTTCCTTGAAATCTTCGTCAGATGCAATACAGGAATGGAAAACGTACCCTATCACACTTTTTAAGGCTAGGTCTACACAGCACCGATTTTCCAATTTTCGGTGGATTCAGTATTTTGAATCTGCCAAACGGTACACTGTGCTGTATAGACAGCAGTAAAAAAAATCTGTGCTGTAGTCTACACAGCACAGATTCTTTACTGTTGCGTATAAAATCTGGCGGAATATGCAATATGTTGCATATTCCACAAGCTTCCCATACATTCTATTGTACAAGGACAATGGCAAATCCAAAAACCGAACCCAAAACCATGCCAAAAATCACAGTCCAGCAAATATCGGATTTTGGAAGACATTTTGACATTTGCTGTGTAAACCCAGTCTAACTAGCAGGGGTTCTGCACTGACAAAGGTGCACCCACTGTATGGAGGCTTTTCCTATGTACCCTAAACACTACAAATTAAAATAGTATCAATACATACATTATTCCTAATGCGTTTCCCCACTTTTTTGATGGTGGTTCTTAAAGAATACCATCTGCTTTTTGTAGAGATGCAGAACCACAATCAAAAAAGTAGTTAAACATGTTGGGAATAATGTATGCATTGATAATTTTTAATTTGTAGTGTTCAGGGTCCATAGGGAGAGCCTCCATAGGATTGAGGCGCTTTTGTCGGGACAGAACCACTGCCAGTTAGGAAGGGTGTCACTGGGTCTGGTTCAGGGACTTTTTCCATTTACATATTGCATCTGATGATAGATTATCAAGAAGAACTAGAATGGATGCATCTGTCACGAGAGTGAGCATAATTTATCTTGGTTGACAACTTGTATGATGAACTTACTGTCGCCCTATGTGGCATTGCTCCCTATGTTTACTCTTTTTGCAAGGGATACTTATATTGTGTATTTAATTTACTAATGGTAACAATTTTTTAAAAGGATATCAGTAAAATTTATGTTTTAGTCTTCATGTGTCAATGATATGGGTTCTTGAGAAGACTAATGCCGTATAGAAATATATAGTATAGTTTTACTTTTTTTTTTAAAATACAGTATGCAAGGCCCCGGACTGGGCCCCGGGGGAGGGGGGAATCCCCCGGTGGGCCCCGAGCCCTGCGGGCCCCGGGAGGCAGTGCCTTTGCTCCCCGGGGCCCGCCGCGCCCCCGGTCACTGAACGCCCGGGACCCCGCGCCCCGGGCGTTCAGAGCCCGGGGCCCGGGATTTGGGGCTAATGTCCCCGGCTCCCGGGCTGCGGGGTTGCCCAGCGGACCCACAGCCCCACTAGCGCGGTTTCCGGAATTCCCCCCGGGGCAGGCTGAACCATTGGGCCTTCAGCCTGGGGGCCCCGGGGCCCCCCTCCCTGCTGACGGGGCCCGCGCGGTGAGTCATTTAAACCGCCCCGCCTATGCGGGGGGGGAGGTAACGGAGCCGGGGCAGAAACTGAGCGGCCGGGACTGTCCAGGACCAGGGAGGGGGAAAGCAAGGTAAGTGTTTGTTTGGGTTTTTTTTTAAAAACCTCCCTTTGCGGGGGGGTTTGGGCTACTATGGGGGGCACTACAAAGGGGGGGCCCTGGTTAGGGGGGGGGAGGGTTTAAGGGGGGGCCTGCTAAAAATGAGGGGGACAGGGCTAAGGGGGGCCCTGGCTACTATGGGGGGGAACGGGGAAGGGGGGGCCCGGGGCTATATGGGGGGGAAAAGGGCAAAGGGGGGGCCCTGGCTCATGGGGGGGACAATGGCGAAGGGGGGGCTGTGGTTACTATGGGGGGGACAATGGCTAAGGGGGGCTCTGGCTACTAGGGGGGGGACACTGGCTAAGGGGGGCTCGGCCGGGGCCCCTTTCTATGGGGGGACACTTTGGGGGTTTTTAAGGGGGGGGAAACCTTTGGCTACTATGGGGGGACACTGGCTAAGGGGGGCTCGGGCTACTATGTGGGGGGGGGGGAAACTGGCAAAGGGGGGGCCCCCTTGGCTACTGATGGGGGGGACAAGGCAAAAGGGGGGCCCCGGCTACTATGGGGGGGCCCACTGGCAAAGGGGGGCCCGGGGCAAAATAGGGGGGGGGCCACTGGCAAAGGGGGGCCCGGGCTACTATGGGGGGAAACATGGAAAGGGGGGCCCGGGCAACAATGGGGGGGACACTGTCGAAGGGGGGGGGCCCTGGCAACTAGGGGGGGGGACCGGCTAAGGGGGCCCTGGTATATGGGGGGAAAAATGGCTAAGGGGGCCCTGGCAAATTTTGGGGGGGGACACTGGCTAAGGGGGGCCCTGGCACGTATGGGGGGGACACTGGTTTAAAGGGGGGGCCCTGGCTACTATTAGGGGGGGGACAAGGGGGGGAAAGGGGGGCTCTGGCTACTAGGGGGGGGGGGACACTGGAAGGGGGGGCTTGGTACTATGGGGGGGAACGGCTAGGGGGGGCCCTGGTATTTATGGGGGGGACACTGGCTAAGGGGGTTTTGGGCTACTAGGGGGGGGGGACACTGGCAAGGGGGGTTTGGGCTACTATGGGGGGGGGGCAACCCTGGGGAAGGGGCCCTGACTATTTTGGGGGGGGAAACACGGGCTGGGGGGGGGGGCCTGGGTACTATGGGGGAAAACGGGGAAGGGGGGGGCCTGGCTACTTGGGGGGGCACACGGGAAAAGGGGGGGCCCGGGCTGCTAATGGGCGGGAACCGGGCAAAGGGGGGCCATGGCTACTATGGGGGGGACCGGGTAAGGGGGCTTGGTTACTGGGGGGGACAGGGAAAGGGGGGCACTGGCTACTCGGGGGACACTGGTTTAAGGGGGGGCCCGGGCTACGGGGGGGGAAGCGGCGGGGGAAAAAACACTGGCTAAGGGGGGGGCTTGGTTAAGGGGGGACATGGTAAAAAGGGGGCCCTGGCAAAAGGGGGGGGGAGACTGGCTACGGGGGGGGGGCCTGGTAAAAGGGGGCTAGGGCTACTGGGGGGGGCCTTCGGGGGCCCTTCCCCGGGGGGTGAAAAAGGGGGGGCCGGGTATAGGGGGGCCCGGGCCACAAGGGGGGGGCCCGGGTTACGGGGGGGGGGGGCCCGGCTACTAGGGGGGGGCCCTGGCTCCCACAGGGGGGCCCGGCTCCCAAAAGGGGGGGCCCTCTACCTACATGGGGGGCCCCCGGGGGCCCTACCTATTGGGGGCCCCGACCCCAAGGGGCCCCCCGAATTTACTAAAAGGGGCCCTGATACAAGGGGGTTCTGGTTTCCCTACGGGGGGCCCCTGACTAAAAGGGGGTTTTTGGGGCTCCCAAAAGGGGGGCCCTGACTACGGGGGGGGGCCCTGGGCACCCAAAACCACTAAGGGGGCTCTAAACTCCTAAAACAGTACTAAAGGGGGCCCGGGATTTCCTGCACACAAACCTAAAGGAGGCCCCTAACCCCCTTAGACTCCCTAAAGGGGGACCCCAAACTTTTCTGTTTACAACCTAAAGGAACCCCTTTGAAACCTGGGAAAAAACCCTGTATATACCAAAAGGGGGTCCCAAAACTGCTTGCAGCCTTTTTTAAAAGGGGACCCAAAACCACCAAACTTCCCTTAGGGGGGGGAAACCCTACCTACGCCAAAAAAAATTTGGGGACTCACCAACACCTACCTACCCCCTAAAAAAAAGGGGGGTTCCCCCCAAAACCCTAATGAAGCCTATAAAATTCCCAAAAACTGGGGCCTGCTTATCACCGGGGGGCTTTTTTCCCTACCCACCTGTGGTAGGTCCCCAAACCCCAAACCTATCTGGGGCGGGCCTAGCAACTTATCCAGGGGGGTTCCCTACCTAAATAGCGCCTACCAAAGTTACCAGGGGGCCCTTCCCCACCCCCCAAAACCCCTTAGGATACTAGGTTTTGTACTCGCTCTCTACCCCGGGGGTGTTTTTTACAGAGGGGGGGAATGGGAAAAAGAAATGCGGAAAAATTGAGGTTTTCTAAATTTTTTTTGGTGAAAAATTTCTGCAGGGATGAGTTGTGGCCCCAAAAGTCATATGGGGGTGGAAGGGATGAAAGGGGAAAAAGGGGAAAATCGGAACAAATCTTTTGGGGAAAGGAGAACGACTCAGCGTCTCTGGTGAGTCCTAAACATAAGGGGTTTTTTTTTTTAAAATTGTAATGTATGGGCCCTTAGCGGGTTTGCCCTGACCTCTATTTGGTTCTAATGGTGGTGTTTTTAACCACTATTTGTAGTCTCTATTTTGGCGGTTTTGAGGTTATACCTGAGCTGGTGTCTGACCTTTATGTGGTCTCTAAAAGGCAGTGTTGTATTATCCCTGAACGGGTGCCCTGACCTCTATGTGGTCTCTATTTTGGTTTGGTGTTGTGGGGAAATCCCTGAGGGGGGTTCCTGACCTCTAGTGGTCTTTTTTGGGCCCGGTTTGTGGGTTTATCCCTGAGCGGGTTGTCTGCCCTCTGTGGCCCCATATGGCAGTTTTTGTGGTTTTCCCAGTGGTGTCTGACCACTATGTGGTTCTAAAATGGGGGGTGTTGTGGGTTTTATCCCTGACGGGGGTCTGACCGCTATGTGGTCTCTTATATTTTTGGTAATTTAAATTGGCCGGGTTTAAAAAAGTGGCAGCGAAATGTGTCCCTGTTTTGGGGAGAGTGGGGGAAACACCTGACCCTGTGATGGGGATTTAATTTTTTACTTTCTTGTTTGGTGTTTTTTTTAAAAGGGTTGGTGAGGGGGCGTGCCCAAAGGGAATCTTTGGCGGGGATATTGTTTGTGGGTGGAGGGGGATATTGTATGGGGGGTGGGGGGGGAAGGGATGGAGCTACTTGGGCCCTGTGTCTATGTTTTGTTAAGACTGAAAATGTGTAATAATTGTACTACACAATACAGTTCTGTTTTGCACACTGTATTATGTGGTAAAATGGGCGCATTTATGTCTGAGGGCCGGTAATATTTTAATGTACAGTAGGGTGGGCCCCCGAGATCATTTCCCCTGTGGGCCCCAGACTCCCCAGTCCGACACTGAGTATGCAAACCCCGAGAAACCAGCTAAAATATAATAAAATAAAACAGTAAATATTGAATGGTTATGTGCAGGGTTTATGTCACTATGCAGAGACCTTTCTGTAAGACTGTAAGGGTATGTTTACACGGTATATTTGTGGGGTGTATTATGGTGCATTATTGCGCTGCAATATGCCTGAAGTACACGCCGCAAATCTGGTAAAATAAAATTGACATGTCACTTCTTTGTGGCACTTACGTGCCAGGGAAAGTGAAAGTCAGTGGGACCGCTGTTGAAAGTATGTGCTGGTCATCGTGTACTTTCAAAGAATCGGCGTATAGTGGCGTGTACAGGTATGTGCTAGGGTACACCCTGTGAACATACCCTAAGGCGAGTGACCGAGCATGTTTATGGACTTCTTGGACATGCACATTCCAATACCCTTTGAACACCAGGTGACAATACCATAACTTTGGATTTTTTAACAGCATGTAAATAACAAGCATTGCTCATTTTCTATGATCTACTCAATTGATATTATATTTAAAGGTGGAACTACTCATTTAATATGAAATGACTTTCATTGTTTTAGGAAGTTACTGGACCATTGGTATTGTTCATCAGAACCTTGCAGGGAGATCGCCTGATATACATAGAAACTTATATAGTGGCCTTCATAGACCATGATTCATCCTTGTATTCTTGTGCTTGACTTTTTTTCAGGTTACTGTAAACTCGTGAAAGATCTTGAAGAAGGGAAAATTCGGTCTGGAGATTCGTTTTTTATCCGTTTGAATTTAAACATTTCAAACCATTTGGACAGCTGTACAATGTCTGTACAATGTGATGAAATTGTCCACGTCCTTGATACCATGCATCAGGGAAGATACGAGTGGCTGTGTGCCAGAATGGATCCATTTACTGACAGAATCCTGGAATATGGAACAATTCCGAGCTACAGCAGGTGTGTGTCAGCATACTGATTTGCAAAGTTGCAACTATTTTCATAATTTGCTAGTACCACAGTAACCTAAATTCACTTATTTAAGCAATTTATAATATTCTCAGCCTGTTTAATGTAGTAAAAATGTTATTGTATGACTCAGAACATATTATATACAATCACGTAATCATAAAAAGAAAAGGCTGGAACCCCTGAATAAAATAATGATGATAGCTCACATAACAGTTTTTTTTATTCAATAGGGCCCAGCAATTATTTTTGGTTAAGCTTCAAAGATTAATACAAAGAACGAAGGATGATAGTGAAGGTTCAAGCAACACATTGCGAGCCATAAAGGTAAAGTCGCCTATATTCCGTTTGTTGTTACTAATTCACATCACAGTTACATTTACATCTTATCCCAGTCAATTATACCTATAAAATACAGGCATATAACATACAGCTCTAAAAAATGCACTTATACGGCTCTGTTTAAGCAGGGTCAGTTTTAGCTAAAATAAGGTCCTGGACAAAATTTAAAGGGAGACACCAAATACTGAAATATTGTACAGTACTAATAAACATATGCTGTGTAGTGTCAGATCCTCTTGGTACATAATCGTTCGTTAGCAGCAGCTTGAGTCTAAGTGTAAATCAATTATAATGGCTGGAATATTTTATTTTGCAGTACAGTACTAATGTCAGCCTTTAGATCCCCATTTAGGCAATGCTTGAAGTATTATCTTTTAGGTTTTTTCAAATGCTTGGAATAAGTAGTCTAATCAGCCTGCATCCTGGTA
The DNA here is from genome assembly GCA_025379985.1 of Phyllomedusa bahiana. Taxonomy (NCBI): domain Eukaryota; kingdom Metazoa; phylum Chordata; class Amphibia; order Anura; family Hylidae; genus Phyllomedusa; species Phyllomedusa bahiana. The sequence goes on along the minus strand of JAODAL010004946.1, from coordinate 97,118 downwards.
AACAGCAGGAGGAGCTAAGCAAAATAACAAAGTACTGTTAGTAACAGCTCTAGTATCATTTGTAATTTATTAACTGCAATCTTTGCTCATTCTGGGTTTGGCAGTTCAGTGGGCAGCACTTATCTGTGATTCACAGCAGTTTCTGTATATATACTTATAAAGAAAAGGCTGTCGATCACTGAGTGGGACTGCGCACTGGACTGCTAAGACCATAATGAGCAGAGATTTTAGTTTATAAATTACAAGCTATACCTTTTTACCAAAACTACTTATCAATCCATTCTTCTCTTTCTATACAACATGATGCTGATAAATTGGATAGAATTTTTTGTGGTGACAGGTTCCCTTTTAAATACTGAATAGACATTAAGTCAAGAATGGAAAAATAAGAATAAAAAAAGGAAAAACAAAACTAGTTCTAAAGGTCTAATCCAATCCATCCATCTAATCTATTACTTTCTTGGCAAATAGAATTACTGCTGAAAGCAGAAAAGTCTGCTGTGAACACTTATCATTTGTTCACCGCTAAAGCTTTCTGCATGTATTTCTGCGGATTAGATGGATTATTTTACATAATAGTAAATGAGGTTTTTAAAAGTCCTAGTCACACTGATTCCATGGATAGCCACACATTTTTTATGCAGGAAGCAGTTGCATGATAGACTTGCGTTTCTATTTTTTTTTACGGCTCCCAACCATGGCATGGAGCACATGCGTTTTAGCTTTTGTGATCGTAGTAGGAGTGCAGCTTTTACTTCTGTTAAATCTATTACTGATTCCAACCAGATCGGCAAAATAATGGGTTCAATTATTGAACAGAATATACATGTAGAACCCGCAGAAGCAACTATCCTTTATTTTAAAGTAAATCTACATGTTGAAACAATCCATTTATGTAAAGAAAAAAGAAGTGCATTAAAGTTCCTGGGCTCCAAAGTGAAATATGTAGAAAGGTCCCATAAACGATCAGATATCATGTATGATATTATGAACATCATAAGGCCACCTTAGGCACCAGATGTATATATAACCTCTGCATCCCCTGTTTTTACATTCCTGAATGTACAAATTGATTAAACTTATAAATATATTTTAACCCCTGTGTTACATACATACTTACCAGCATGTGACATGGGCGCCACTGTAAAGAGGTTAATTTATTTCCACTCAAACTTTATTTGTACTGACCTCCCACTCAGGTGGCATATTGAGCATAAATCATAACCCAACACAGTCCATGCACCTCAAAATTTACGCTGACACCACTTTCCCATGAGAAATCACTAATCAATCGAAGGGGAAGGACTCCCACAAACACCACTCAGGGTTAAAACACTGTAATCAAACACTGCTCTCCAGCAGTCCCAGGGTTAAACACTAACACACTGCTCTCCAGCAGTCACAGCATAAACACTATAATCAAGGCTATGGATTCTAAGAGCATACAAGAACCAAACTTTTTAAAGATTTAAGCTTTTGTAGAGAAAAAGGTAAAGTGCTTACAAAATACAAACTAAAGATAAAATAAGATTATTTACATACCTGCAATAACAGTTATAAAATAAAAAGGGAGAAATCTCAGAGAACACCTAACACTTACAATGTATATAACCTTCTTAGTCCTGGGGAAAAGAAGGAATTGGGACGCAGCTCAGCTGATCGCTGAACTCCATGCGGTGAAACCGGTTTTCTATTGCAATATTTTTATACTATGACATTTATGTTCAGGTTTCACAGCTGCCAATCAGTTCATTAGGGTAATTGTTGTCCCACACTTGCTGATTAGGTGATAAAAAGGGGAAGACAAGGAGTATCTAAAAGTATGTTCACACAGCGCTTTTCAATCTGAAAAAGCACATTGAAAAATGCTGCATAAAACACATCAAAACATGCACCCAAAGTGTGAACAAGTGTGGGTCCGAAACACAGATCCAAACATGCATCTTAAAAGCGATGTGTGAACATACCCTAATTGTAATGTGTCTTTTGATTGTCTTGGGGGGTGTCAAGGGTGGATGGACAGATGAGAGTCTGACCATCCTTTGAAGTAGATAAACTCCAGGACCCATGTCAAAAAGTCCCACTTGGAGATAACCTGTCACCCTCACTCTCAATAAACGAGGCTTAGTGGTTTATGAGTTAATGATGCTTGAATAAGCCAACTTGCAGACAGTGGAATACACATAACTGATCTGTGGTGAGGGGGGGTATACATAAACAATCCATAGTCACTGATATACTGTACATAACGTACTTTCCTATTACACTACATACATAACACACATTTCTATGACACCCTGCTATTGCTTCTTGTAACAAAAATTAACCTTCAATTACCTAATGACTCTAGAATGCCCTTCAACCTGAAGAATATGCACAGAGTGATCCTAAGACCAGTCCTCGGCTTTCGAGAGCACGCCTACTTATTGGACAGATTGTTCAGGTATTGTTTCTGTATTTCGTTCCTCTAAATCAAATTGTACTGTATTGTTAGAGTACAGAAATGTAAAATGTACAGTTCAATGCCAGCTGTCTTGAATGTTTGCCATTTGTAAATAATCTTTCTCATTGTAGAATGATTGACTTTAGATGGGTTGCAAGTGGTTTTATAAACCTTTCCAGATTGATGGGCAGCAACAATTGCTTTTTTTTAGATGATTGCTCATGTCTTTCCCCCTTGGCACCATATTAACATATGCCTGCATTCTCTAGACCCCCAACTTCTGCTGTTAGAGAGGTGGCCACATTTGCTAATGATAGATTAATCAAGGGCATTTAGTTGCTGCTTAGTCTCTTAATTTTTATAGAAGCAGTAAGAGTGTATTTAATTTTTCAAACACTGCACCTGCATTTTTACCTAGTTTTTGTTAAATAAATAATGACACATAAAATTCGGTAACACATGACAAATTACCTTCCAAGGGCCACATTTTTTTATTGTCATAAAAAGGTAAAAAGACGTATTCCGAATTCGGAGAGGTTTCACTTTCTTTTTCTCTTGACTGTATCTAGTATGTTATGACTTTGAACAGTTGACATGGAGGGAATATAAGGGTATGGCCACAGGGCAGTTGTAATATACTGGTCCGATTCTGTTTCAGGAGCTGGCCAGTATTTTAGTGTCTTTTGAATGGTTTTGCGGGATGGTTCTGTCCATCCTTCGCGGTTTCGTTTGTCCCTCTTAATCATTGACTAGCACACCTTCTGCCCGAAAACCCAAGGAAAGGGGGGGGGGGTGATTGTGCATGTTCCGAGTTTTTTGGAACACCAGCGTTGTGAACACCCGCTCAGTGGAAAAACTGTGCAATGTAGACTACGGGCGAGAATTCCTAGGTCTATGGGAATGGTTTACAGTCATTTTTCAGACGGTTTTCAAATTAAAAAACCGACTGTAAACCTTTACCGTGTGGACATACCCTAAAGGCTAGTGCTTAAATCTTGGGAGTTGGGGAGCAGCACAAATAATTCCTGTCCAGACTCCAGTGACTAGGGTGGAAAGGGTTTCAGATAACCTTTTCTTTAAGGTATCAGTTTCTTTCCAATAATGGAGGATATTTGCTCTGTGTTGTCACATTGAGAAGAGTCTTATTTGTTTCTGCTTAAAGGGAACCTGTCTTCTGTTTCATGCTACATGAACAATGGACAGCATGACATTTTGGAGAAAACTGTTTGGACTTAAAGTGGTTGTCTCACTACATTGATTCATCTTACCTCAATCCTGTTTTCTTGGTTTCATTTTGAATTCAGGGGCGGGTTTACTGGCTTCTACTAGGCTGCAGTAGAAGCCAGGTCTATAGCTGTAGCAACCAGTGCTGGCAGAATATCATGAGAGATCAAACAGGTCTGTAGCTATAGTGACCTGAGGAGCCCATACAAGAGGGGATATCTAGGAATAGGTAGGATATTGTCAATGGACACATTTTGCAAAGTGACTTGTTTTTGCAAGATCTTTAACATAAAAAGAAAACATTGTAGTGAGACAACCCCTTTAAGCCAGGCATAAGAAAAAATGTGTGGGCATAAGTGGAGGACCTTAACCAAGTTCTCCCTGCACAGCTCAGGTTAACAGCCAGATTTCTTCCTATAAGTTAACAGGGAGTTATCTGCTAGTTAAGCTGAGCCTGACAGGAAGAGGCTATGAGGAAGTTTGTGGCTATTTCATGTGGCCTGTGGTTCAGGCAGCATAAAACAGCTGATCAGTACCCTTTAAAGACTTAGAGCAACAGTTATATACAGACTTGTCGACTTGTAGTTATTTAATAGCATCTGGATAACAGAAAGTATTGGTCTACTCAGATCTCCACATCTAGCACTTTTATCTTTAGGAGATATTTTGCCCGTAATGCTCTTCTTAGGTTAGACTTTTAGCTTCAATTATTTATGCATTTCTTAAACACTGTGAAACTCTGATGCACAATTGCACAAAATAGCCTATGAGCGTAAATTCCTCAGTAGTATTTTCACAATATACCAGGTGTCTACTTTTAGAAAATAGATAGCTATGGTGGTAAATTATTTTTATGAGACTCGGTTTTTTATTTGTATCTGTCAAAAGTTTCATTATTCACATTGAAAACGTTCGAAGGATATGATGATTACCATGTACTAATATATTACTATCAGTTATTGAGAAACTGTTTGTTTTCAGTTTGTAAAAGGATATGAGAATAAATACAAAAGAATGAACAGCAATGAGCGTGTGCGCATGGTGCCAACTAATTCAGCCTCCTTCGAAAGTGTAAAACTCTTACTAGAAAAGCAAGATGGTATGATATTTTTTTTTTTTTTCAAATATCTGAATTATATTGAAAAATATATATTTCCAGCTCATCTTGGAGTCAATAGCAAATACGAAAAAAGTGTCAGAAACACTTAAGCAGTAAAGTCCAAAATCCAGTAGAAAAATCCAGCTTCCGAAAAATATATATTTTTTTTTATTGTACTAAACACATAAAAACACAGATCGAAAACCGCATGCAAACATAATGCTTACGCGTCTCAGGCTCAGTCGGCCTTTATCATAGCTGTGAATAAAATTCACTTGAATAATATATTGATTGTTGCATAAATCATTTAAGCCTTAGCTTCTGTCAGAGTACAATTCAGGTTTATAAATAGCAAAAGGAAGACAAAACTAACTTTTTAAAACCTGACACAGTTAAAAATATGCTATCCCAGAAAAGTCAGTTGAAGCTACTGGGCCCTTTGCAAAATCTGTAACATCCCCTATCTACCATGTATCATTTTTATTTCCACTGTCTTTATCAGATAGAGGGGCCTTTTGGTTCCTCAGGAAAGCACCGGGTGCAACAGTTAGCTCTTTACCCGCGTTGGCTTCTCCTTAGCTATCCTCTTTTCTCATTTGATGCTTACTATTAACCATGTGTTTTGCCAGCTGAAAATAGGTTAAGATACTATTTTAAAGAGAGGCAACTCACAAGGATTAAAAAGATTAATAAATAATGTTTATTAGATATATAAAACTACATAAAAAGAGTTCATGCAAAACCATTCTGTAACAATTATTACCATATAAAGCAGGGCTGGGCAATTATTATATAGATATAGGTCCCCTCAGGCAGGTATATAAATAGATATAGCACCCCACCTGGCAGGTATATAGATAGATATAGCACCCCACAGGCAGATATATAGTTATAGCTCCCCACAGACAGGTATATAGATATAGCTCCCCACAATCAGGTATATAGTTATAGCTACCATAGGCAGGTATATAGCCAATAACCATTATTGCTCCCCATAGGCCGGTATATAGATAGTTATTTTAGATATTTATTGCAGGTATATAGTTATAGCTCCCCATAGGCAGGTATATAGATGGTTATTGCTCCCCACAGGCAGGTATATAGAAATTAAAAAGAACAAAATTAAAAATAATAACACCAATACTCACCTTACCAGCTTACCTGCTTCCCCACCAAGCATCTCCCTCTGCTGCCCGAGGCTGGCGGCGTGATGATGTCATCACTCCGTGCGCCGAGGAGAGACAGCGGTGTGTTGAGCTGACTTCATCGCGTCGCTGGCCAACTTACAAATGCCGGGTAACAGTAGCACTGACGGCCCGCCGCGGCCTATAAGCGCTACTCGAAGGCGGCCGGCCGCCAGCGCTACTATTAATAGACCTGGGCATCGTACACTGTGGGCCACATCCGACCAGCTAGAGGGCCGGAAGCGGCCCGCGGGCCGTACAATGCCCAGGTCTGATATAAAGGAAAACATTCACATACATCACTGAGTGAGTTTATACAATAACTGGCAAGGTAACATTAGCTGGGAAGCCCTTTCAACAGTGATTGCCAGTCACAGTCGGGAAAACACCAACAGATCCTACGTGAGATGTCCCTTCATAGGTGAGCTTCTGAAAACGCCCAGAAAAGACCTCGCTTTATACTTCAGTAAAACCTTCCACCCATGTACCTCACATGAGCTTATTCGTTGTAATCAAACGGTGCTGACATGATTGTCAATCACGCGTGCCACCTTCGAGCAGCCTTTATTTACTAGCTCGGCCCCAAAAATTGTCTGCGTTAATCCTGTAACTGTGAAGCACACAATATTGTCTTAGCACAATGCCAGTCTATCTGGAGAAAGACATAACAGCTTGTTGGTAAGTTACAAAAGTAGAGACAACATAAGAAAGTCATGAGAAAACTACGAATCCCACTGAAATAGTACAAATAGGTGACTAATTCTCACATGAAATTCAGAAAGTACAACATCATGTTATATGAAGACAAAATGACACATAAGCAATAATCAGCTACAAATATTTTTTAAGTATTACACAATATAGTACATTTATCTCTCACTAATTCTTGTTATGTTATATCCACTAGACTTGGAACAAGATAATGACATTAAAAAGAACCTGAACCTGGTTCCCTATAGTTTGGTTCATCCAATCCACTTTGAAAAGAGGAGGCCTGTTCTCTTCGCTCCTAGCACACTGGCCAAAACCATTATTCAAAAACTGCTCAACTCCCCGGGTGCTTTAGAGTTCAATATTTGTAAACCAGGTAAGTGTCTTCACTGTGTAGCTTGTAAATTAAAAAGGCATTTTTTTTCCTGCATGACACCTACATTATAGCAAACCTGTATTGCTTTAATGTCAAAAATGTTTGGCAAATTTTACCATGGTGGTGAGAAGTGTGCAAGACAGTGATGTTTTACCTGTGGGTCTTCAGTTATTCTAAAACTATTACTACTGTGGGTCTTCTGATATGCCATGCTAAAAGACTGTGTAATAGAATTGGGCAAATTTCTGGCAAGACTACCCATACTTAAATGTATTAATAATTTGTAGTAATTTTTACATGCCCCAAAATTTATATTTAATATTTTAAAGACTCTGAGGTATCTAAACATGCATTTATTTCTAGAGAGTGGAACAAAGGAAGTTTTTCAGAGGATGCAGAGAACAGAAATCATTATCTATTCAAGAGAAAGGAACCTGAACTCGTACGAGTGGATTACTCCAGCTAATGTTGAGTCTGTTATTTCCAAGGTATACTAAAATAAAATACACCTGCGCACTATCAGGCTAAATTCACACTGTATATTTCTCCATCAGAAACACAAATCAGTATTCCATGCAATAATGAAGATTTTAAGTCCTTGAATTTCTGCCACATACTCCATGACCTATTTTTACATCAGAAAAATTCACTGTTGTGTTTTGTCTATAGCTACAGTATACAATAAACTTACAGCACATTCACAGTACCAACCATCAGAAACTAAAGTAGTGCTTCAACAGATTGGTTTGAGACTCTGCAGGATAATCAGCCAGGTGGAGTGTGTGCAAGTCTTGCAAACACTCTACTGCAGCAGGAAGCAAATGAACACCCCCTTCCTATTCCCCATCATCCTGCTTTAATACATGTAAACAATCTTCAAGTTGAGTCACATGTAGTAAAAAGCCCATTGTTTCTGCCTGTTTTCCAATTTATTTTGAACTAAATTTGTCGCCCCATTTTTCCCAGCCAGTATATTAGTGGATACGGTTAATGAAGCAAAACTCTGCACAACATTTCTAGTTCTTCCTACACTAAAGTTAAAAAAATCTTATTACATACACATATGCATACCAGTTAATTGCCACCATACCGATCTTCCTCTATCAGTTGGGGCTGTATGAAAGATCTATGTTAAAAGGGTGTTGCCATCTTTAGGATATGCCATCAAAGTGTGATAGATGTATGTCCCACTTCTCTTGGGAACGTGTCCCCAGACGTCTTCATTCAGAACTGAAAGTAGGTCATGCTCGCACACTACTCTCTATTTTCATTTATGGAAGATTTAAGTACAGCTGTAGACACAACTCACCTTTACTCAGAACTCCCATAGGATAGAGTGGAGAATTGTGCCCAAATGAAATGGAGATTTTGTGGGTCCATTCCTGAGTTAAAGGGGTTGTCTCGCTACAATGATTGGGTTTTAATTAAAAAATCTTTAAAAAACAAGCAGCTTTGCAATATATGTTCATTACAAATGTCCTGCTGATTTTGAGTTAGCCTGTTAGTAGGAGTGCATCAGCTTCTCAAATTTCTATAGCAGCGGACCTGTTGATCCTTATCTTACTGGCTGTCAGGTCTGTATGACTCATCACCTTTGAAGACAGGTCGGAGCAGAGAGCCCTCCAGCACAGAATGCTTCTGTAGTGGAGAGAGGGGGAGGTCTCTGGCTTCTGTGTCCATGCTGCCTGGATTAACCCTGTGTGTGCCTGCTTCCTCCTGCTCTCTACACAGATTGAGGAAAGCAGAGATTAGGCTGATCAATAGATGTGACAGCAGTGACCCTGTGTGTTAATATAATCATGATGTGTCTGTGGAACTGCCCACTATACTAATACTATACAGATCAGCATGTAAATTACTTCATGCTGTGCTGTACTAGTAAACACATAGTAACACTTCCCAGCTGCCCTGTGTCTGTTCTGACAGGGTTTGTTTTTGCTGGAGATTGTGGAGACTTGTAAGCTAAGAGGGGATATAGGAACACATGCATCCCCTCTGCTATTAGAATACACAGCAGCTTACAGACCTCTCTACACTCATAGATCAGCCCTCTCCTGCAACAGAACCTAGGCGGGGCACACACAGGGTTAAATTTGGCAGAAAACCCCCTCCCTTGCTGTATAGAAGTTAGGAGCTGCCTGTGTGCTGAGGGGAGGGGGGAAGGGGAGCAGAAGAGACAAAGAAGCACCCCCCTCAATTCAACTATCAGGCTTTACTTTACAGGCTGAAATCTTGTAATGAGACAACTCCTTTAAGCATGGATCCTAGAGCTGGGACCTGCACATATCACAGCTTAATGGTATATCATGTAGCTATACCATTACAGTGTGATATGGGATCATCCCTTTAATCGGAACAAACAAGTAGAGGTCTGTTCAGAGTAGATGATGCTGAGGTTGACCCTGTAGTTCCACTTCCATATGCTAGTCACCAGCTAAAGGAGGAGAGAAAAAATAGATTTCCCTTCTCCACTGCTACTTCTGTAGACTATCTAAAGTAAACAACCTTCTGAACATACATTTTAGGCATTAATATTATCGCAATGAATTAAGCAGAAATTAAATGGAACGTGTGAGTAGTTTCTTGCTGCCCTCACATGCAACATGAAATAGCAACAGGCTCACTGATTACACTGTTCTACTCTGAAGTGCTAAAGTAGATAAGCGTTCACCTTACAGAGAACCTATCACCTCCAGGGAAACCTCATGAAGTAACAGGAGACTAAAGTACAAACACTTACTTGAATATGCTTCATTAGGAAAGTCAAAGCATTTCACCTGTAATTCAGTTTTTACAAAAAGCGCTGGCCCTTTAAGACAGGACTGAAGTTGGCACCTGACAGCTTGATGGATCACTATATTGATAGTGCTTTGAAACTAACTGCTTCTAAACTGGGAGGTCCGTGTAAAGGGGGGGGCCCAGAAAAGTCTACATCAAATATGCCCGGGAAAGTTCGGGGTGCCTTTCAGTGGTTTATAACCCCAGCATCATGAAATTTTGGCTGCAGGTGCTAGGGAGGAGGGGCGGAAAGCAACAGGTAAACCCTGTACACTATGTCCAGTGTGCTGTACCTGTGCAGTGAAATTAAGGGGGAACTCTTTTTACCCCTGTCAAGCAGCATCCCCTAAATTCCCCCCTGCCGTTGGAAAATTTCCCAAAAAGGGTTTTCAAGATAATGATTCTGCTAAGAAAAATTTAAAAAAACCCTGTGCCCCGGGAATATGGGGTAAAACCCCTCTAATTTGCTATTACTAAGGGAAAAAGAGCTTATGCTTGATCTATCATTTTTTGTATGTGATAGGTACTCTTAAAGCATTTCTATCTAGCATTATGTGTAACTTTTTATTATCGTTACATTCTGTTTTAGAATGCCCACTGTCTGTTAGATGCTGGATTGCAGTGTACAAGGGACTTAATCAAAGCAAAAATGTTCCCTATTGTTCTTTTCATCAAAATTCCTGAGAAAAACTGAAAAAGTTCGGTATTTATTTTTAAGTTTTTCTCCTAGACTTTGCTGTTCTTTTGTTTATTTTTGTATATAACTGTGGCAAAAATTATTAGGAAAAAAGGGTATTTATCACATCCCCTTTTTAAATAATGTTGTCCTACTCCAAGTGTATGGGCTTGAAAGCCAACTACCATTAAGAAATCGGTGATGTGCATCTCTGTAATAAAGGAGGGGTTGGTCAACACAACCCCATATATAAGATGTGCTTAATTATTAGGAACTTCCTTCCCCTTGCCAAAATGGGTTCAAAAGGAGTTTTAGGGACTCTGAAAAGTCAAAAATTGTGAGATGTCTTGCAAGGGGCAGCAGTCTTGAAATTGCCAAATTTTTGAAGCGTGATCACCAAACAATCAAGCGTTTATGGCAAATACCCAACAGGGTTGAAAGAAGCTGTTAAAAAAAAAGGCGCAAAAAAACTCCCAATAATTGAGGAAAATCAAGGGAAGTGCCAAATGCCATTTGCCAAGTTTTTCCCTATTTCAGAGTGAACATTATGGAGTAACAAAAAAACAAAGGTGTGCGATACTGGGAAAAAAGGCCAAGGAAAGGAAAAGGGTAAAAGACCACCTTTGAACAAGAAACATAAGATTAAAAAGTCAAAACGGGGCCCCGAAATATCTTAAGACTGATTTTTCCAAGGGTTTTATGGACTGATGAAATGGAGTGCTCTTTGGCCCCGGGGGGATCAAAAGGGCAGAGAAATCCACTCCGAAAAGCCAGCAAAAGGGGCGGGGGGGTACTGGTATGGGGTGTTTCATAAAAATAACTAGTGGGGCCTTTTTGGGTTGGGATGGGGTGAAGCTTACTCCCGACCTACTGCAGTTTTGGCAGACACCCTTTTTCAAACAGTGGTAAGGAAAAAAGTGGTATGTTAAAAAAACATGTTTTCATGCAGGCAATTCTCCATCGCATGTCCAAATACTCCCAGCGTGGCGGCCATAAAGGTCAAAAGAAGAAAAAATAATGACAGACCCTTGTTCCCCTGATCTAAACCCCTAGAAAACCTGTGGCCCCCTAAAATGTGAGATCTACGGGGAAAAGGAAAAAACAGTACCTCTCTGAACAGTGTTGGGAGGCTGTGGTGGCTGCTCACGCAAGTTGCAGATCAAGCAACTGACAATCTATGGATGGAAGGCTTTTAGTTCATGAAAAAAAAGAAAGGTGGCGATTTGGTCTTGATGTGGTTTTGAATGTCAGAAATGTGATTTCTAAATTTCTGTTAATTGGTTTACCGGGTGAAAATAAAACACGTGGTTTGGGATAGTTTTTGGATTTTTTAAAACCCCCAATAATTCTGCCAGTAATCGTTACCTGCACAAACAGATATCCTCCTAAGATAGCCAAATAAAAAAAAAAAAAAAAAAAAACCACTCCAACTTCCAAAAATATTAAGCTTTGATATTTATGAGTCTTTTGGGTTGATTGGAACATAGTTTTTGTTCTTAATAAAAAGAATCCTCTCAAAAAAAATTTGCCAAATAATTTCCCAACACTGTAGTATATATGTGAGTATTCTAAAACTTTGGTGCTTTGATCATTATTTATGTTGCTTACGTAAAGCTTTTTCGAATTAAGAAACATTTACAATTGCTACTGTTAAAACTGAACATTATATTCATCTACTGCAGAAGGTGTTGTAAAAGAGGGAATAAAGAGGAGTTTCTGCTTTTTTTTTGCCCCCAAAAGGAAAGGGTTAGGGCCCTGCCTTGTCTCTACACAACAATTGAGGCAGATGCGTGGAACACCACTGATGATCTTATCCGGGTTATCAAGGACAGAATTGTGGGGGAACAGAAAAAAGACAATTTGGGATGAAGATAAAAAGGGGAGTTACCTTAACATAAAGAAAGTTAGCTGGAGGTGTAAATGCAAGAGACGACCTCTGATGTGAAGGCTTTTGGTAGTCAATAGTTCCCGAGTTATTTGGTCTACTAAATGGGAACCACTAATGTCAGCAACTACAGGGTCACTGAATAGTACAATACTTTCTGCCTAAACAGAGATATGTAGCACTTTTGTCAGCAACCTCCTGCCAGCCTTGTCTACATCTGTGCGGCTATATAAAGATTTTGTTGCAAACAAGTTGTAAGTTTTTAGGCACCATTTTGAGGTATATATAAGTTATCATTTAATTTATAACTTGCACAGGCATAACAGGCATTCTTACTGGGCAGCCTTGTGAAACTTTGTGGGATGGTTAAACTCTTCCCTTTGTCAGTGAGACAATCAGAAGATCGACCCCCTCATAATGTTGATATTTTTGTAAATTTTGCACATTTTTCTGTCCCTATAGCAATTGAATGTGTCCTGCTAATAAAGATAGGCATTATAAGTTATGCATTAATATATATTTGGTACATGGAGTGTTTTAGAAATATTATGTAATTTAACAGAAAAGTAACATTATTTAGTATGGATGTTAAGTAACTAACATGGAGTTTGGTTTTCTTAGGAGGACTTGAAAATAGATTCACATTGGATTTTATTTGACTATGCTGCTCAGGTGGAGACGTTGTACCTTGCTTTACAGTAGGGTGGAGAAGGTTGGTCTGCTGCAGACTAAGCACATAAAACTCACCTCAATTTGTGCAACAGTGAAAAACAACATTGAAAATAAGGAAGTCATTTACATGTTTCATTTCTGTATTTTTGAGTCCCCTTTTCTGTGTCCTATCTGCCCCAATGTCATACACAGTACAGTACACTATCTGGGAACCCACAGAGGTAAATAGGGGATGAAGTGTTCCTGTGCATGACTTTTATGAATTTTTTTTTCCACTACAAATTCCATACTAATTTCATAAAAAAAGAAGAAGAGGTGAATCAGTGGAATTTTCTTTTCTCAATTTTTTAGGGCAGTCTTCAAAGCCATACTTCTTTGGTCCTGCCTCTGTAGAATTTACACAGGAGGTAGGAAATGGGGGCAGGCACTAAGACTGAGATTATGAGGGAGGAAGAGAAAGCACAGCAAAGGATCCTGGAGCTTGTGGTTTTACAAGGCAAAGAGGAAACCTTTTTTAAACATGAAATGCTGCTGCTCGGATACAGGAAAGGGAGGTCACAAACCGCACACGAAAAGTGCAAATTGCCAAACGGACAACCATTTTTAAGATCAGGCTGCTGTGATTTTAACGCATTAGGGGAATAAAAAATTGGTTTGAAAATTGTCTTAACCTTTTAAAAAGTATTGTATAATTAGAACTATTATTTAAATCGGAATTTTATTATAAACATTTAACAAATATATGTATGCACACATTAAGCAGGCATTTACTGTGTTCTGCAGCTCACTTGTTACAGCTTTGCTGGATAGACAAGGACATGATAAGCAGTCATTGCACAGTAGAGGGTAAGACAGCATTGCGATTATATACACTAAACATCTCCAGGGCAGTGGGCTCTACATTACTTCCTTGAAACTGTATTAGTCTATGGGCAGTTGACTCTTTTGGAAGAGGTTACATAGTGAAATAATGCCATGTGCATAAAAATATACATGAATAAAAACAAATGCTTAAATGTGAATAAAATTAGTGTATTGGTTATATTTTATCAATGAAGAACCAAAAGAGAACTGATACAGATCCAATATTTGCATGTGCCCTAACCAAGATATAAGGTTACAGCTGGCCACTGACATTCATATGGAGGGATGAGGGAGACAAAAAAGCAGAAGCAGCTGTAATGATGTCTTCCATACATACATCAAACATAAAAGAGGAGATCCTACTCTTCTCACACACAGAAGCAAAATGGAGGACATTATACAGCAGTATGGAGCAGTGTAGCCATAAACCCAGCACTGAGGTGAGGTAAAACCCCTCTCTCAGGTGCAACTCTCTCTTCCTACTTCTCCATAGACTTACATGGGCATTTAATAAAGCATTTTTAGGTCAAAATGTACATTATGTTTGTAATTTTCACATGTACTACTTATTTTTAGGTTTCATATAATTGGAGACTCTTTAAAATAAGCAAGATACTCATTTTAGATAATTTAGTAGGAACTTATTAAGAGAAATGCCTTAAAATATAGTTCTCAATTTATAGTAGTCGACATATAGCAGATATGTTTCAATTTTTACATTGTGACGTCCTTAGAAATAGTCTCTATCTGGTCATAGCAAGAGGCTACTGTATTGTCAACATCAAGAGTTTCAAATATTTGGTACACCTTTTATACTGTCCAATGATTAGCTTTCGTTATGCAAAGGAAACAAGGCCCTATGTATAAAACACTAGTAAAAAAAAGTAGCCTTGTTCTCCACAGGAGCCAGAAATCAGCTCTCATTTCCTAAAATGCACTGAAGTATGAAACATGTCCTCTGATTGTCTACTGTAAAAAGGTCAAATATGGCCAATCTGGATTTATTTAATTCGGTTCCAGCATATACTACTAGCAATGGATATGTGGAATACAATGTGAATATGTAAAATAGTTAGACCTGTAAAAATAACTGAAATAAAGGACACTTTTGTTTAAAGTGGAGTCAGTATTTTCATCACTTTCTTGAATAAAGTTGAAATGCAGTACATATGGATACCCTGCTGTCAGCAGTTTATGCTTCAGAGCGGTCCAGAAATCAAGATTCAGTCCCTGAGTACGTATGTAAGTGTGTGTGTGTATATATATATATTTATATATTATATATTATATATATATATTATATATTATATAGATTTTATATTTGCCCATGTATCACAGTTGAAAAGTATGTGTATATATGTATATATATATATATATATATACTCAACATACACCCACACACACACACTTTTCAGCTGTAATACATGGGTCTAATCCTGAGAAATCTCTGATCTGTTCTCTGTAACTCATCGTATGCCTTGATTAAAGTATCATAAATATGGCTAGACTTGCTAATTGTGAGAACATATCATATTGTTTGGGCATACCCAAATTACGCCAACTTTTGGTGCATAAACAATACTTTCTTTTTTTTTAGTTACTTTAAAGGGGCGTTCCCACCATAGACTTTGATGGCATATCAGTAATATATGCCATCAAAGTCTGATAGGTGCAGGTCTCATCTCTGGGGTCCACACCTATCTTGTGAATGAGCCCTCAAAAGCATCGGCTCAGAGGGGAGATAGTTGTGCTTTTACTACGACTCTACATTCTGTTCTATGGGAGTTCTGAGCTCAGCTACAACAAAGCGCTCCCCTGTAGAAGAAACTCCCATAGAACAGAATGGAAAGTCATGCCAGCGTGACCAGCTTTATATTCTAAGTAAACCATTTTAGGGGCCGGTTCCTGAGATAGGTATGGGTCCCAGAGGTGGGGCCCGCGACCAATTAGACTTTGATGGCAACATATCATATCGATACGCCATCACAGTCTATTGTGGGAACACCCCATTAAAAGATAGCAGTTGGAGCTCAGTTTTGTCTGTTAGAGCTACAGTGACAGAATTCCAGCTGTCTGCAGCCACCTTTAGGAGCCTCCTATAATGTCTAGTCACTGAATTCAGTAATCAAACACTATGCCATAAACACACTGTAGATCGAAAAATAGGTTCCGTTTTTTAGAAAAAGGAATAAGAGTGTGACACAAAAAGATGCGCCTAAAAATGGCATGGTTATAACTAGCTGATGATTTACTTCTAGTTTGTCAATTGAATATGGCTATATGCTTGCAGTATATAGTCGGTATGTAAACAAATGTATTCTACTTAAGAGAAGTTGCAGTTTTCAAAATAAAGTTTTATTTGATTTCTTTAATTTAACAAACATTAACAGAAAAAACATATAATTCAATGTGAAAAAACTGTAATAATAAAAAGCAACCTAAGACTTGCTGGTCAGATGAGAAGATCAATGTTGAATTTTGGGATTTTTTTTTTAGTACTAACCTGGTAGTGTTCGTTGAAGACTACTAAACCTAAAGTAGAGATCTGTAAAAGATATAAAGCTTCTAGTAAAAGATGGTAATATCACTTGCACATATGCATGTAGAGGTTTATGGAACTTCTCAGGACTGGAGATAATGTTCTGTAGTAGTGATCGGGCAAACATTGTCCTGGACTACTTCACAGAGCTTCAGTCACATCATCTTCAGCCTGAAATGTCTGTCTATTCATTACAGGAAAAAAAACCGAACCACATGGAAAAGTTTAGGTTCAATGTTCCAATAATAGATAGTTAGGATTTCGTCTCTGCGGCTGCTGGATCTTCTAGTCTCTGAGCTGATAGTTTCTGAACAAGCTCCTCTACAGCAATTTTAAACACAGGAGTGGGGTCCTAAAGTAAAACAAAAAAGGAAATTTACTGTAATCTTGCATAATCTTGCATCCAATGAGAACATGTGGACATCGAAACATGGCTGAGAACAGATTAAGAGCTATACAACATAGGATGCATAATATTATATTAGACACTTCACATCAATTCTACTTTCAGTAGTTTGAAGGAGTTTTAGTATTTCAACCCATTATACAAATGAAAGAAAATTGTGACAAGTAATGAAGGACATACTCGGTGCAAATAATATCTCTACAAATTTTCTTCATTACTTACCTTTCTTTCTAGAAGTCTTTGCTTTTCTACAGCTTCCTCTAATGTTAAACCAACCCATTCAGCTTCCTCCAATGGTATTTCAAATTCCTGGGAAAGCAATCAGATTGTGACACACCGATTAGAAACACAGGACGGCATGTATGAATTTTGGCGTTTAAATATTAGTGTAGAATGCGTCTGATTTATTAACCAAATCAGGCGCATTCTAGCGCTAAGACGACATTTCTGGCTCAGATAAACCACTTTGAAAGTGGTATACCTGTTCCAGTTGTAATGCACCTAGAAATGCCGTAACGAAGCTATAAATCTATAGCCTCGTACGGTTCTAGTGTGCCCCGCCTCCCCCTGAAATCAGGCGCATTACAAAGTGCTGCGGGCGCCCTGTAATGAGCCCGATATTGGCGTACGGGAGGCATTACACTAATGCGAACAGGGCTGTGCCTGATGTCAGGCTGAAAATACGCTAGACTTCTGGCGCAGACCTGTTCCTACAAGTCGCCCACAGTGTTAAATGTAATGATATTCACACACATCTATGGAAAGAGTTATAAAAGAGTGTACACTGGGGCATATTTATAACAAGTCTGGAAGAGTGCAGATGTTCCGTTTATGCTGCACTAAAACCTAAAGTGAAATATTAGCTGTGCTGATCTGATATCAGTCCAAAATTGGGTAAATGCAATACCTTGAATGGCAGAGACCAATGCAGTGCATGATCAGTCTCATTAGTTTAAACAGTTGAATACATACCTTGTACTTGTTGTAAATCTGTTCTCTTTTAACTGGATCATCGGGGTGAAGACTTGGATCTTTCTTTGCTAGACGCATTAGCATTGCCCGTTTAAATTCCATTCCCAGCTTTGACTGTAGGTCCCTCTGTGGTGTCTAGAATACATAGCTATTAATGGACTTTGTCTGGCATGTAATACTAACTCTCACTGCAACTGCATCGCTGACTGTGGCCTCCTCTGCCAATTATAGAAACTGCCAAGACAATGCAAGTGGAGAAATTGTTCCCAGATAACAGAGGAGCAAAAACGGCATTACTTGTTTAGTTTATACCTTTGTTTAACCCCTTAAGGACCCAGCCTGTTTTGACCTTCCTGACACAGCCCTATTTTTGAAATCTGACGTGTCAATTTATGTGAGAATAACTTTTTGACACTTTCACCTATCCATGTGATTCAGAAGATGTTTTCTCGTGACCATTGTGTTTAAGTTAGTAAGGAATTTTTTATCATACAATCCTTGTTTGTTTGTGAAAAATATCAAAATTTCATGAAAATTTGGAAAACAATTAGCGATTTTGAAAGTTGCAAATTCTGCGTGCAAGACAGATAATTATTCACCACAAATAGTTTATAATAGCAATCTACCATATGTCCATATAGGGTGGCATCATTTTTTAATGTCTTTTTTTTTTTTTTTACGACATTAGAGGGCTTAGAATTTAGTATGTAATTTCTCACATTTTCAAGAAAATTTGCAATATACATTTTTTGAGGGGACCACTCCTGTTCTGACGTGGCTTTGAGGGCCTGCATGTTACCCCATAAGTGATGCCATCTGAGAAACTAGACCCCTTAACGTATTACTACACTATTTATGGAAGTTTGATAACCCTTCAGATATTTCACAGATATTAAAGCAAAGTGGAGGTGAAATGCAAAATTTATACTTTTTTGCAGATTTTCCAATATTTATCCATTATTACACTGGAATACGGTAAATGTGACCAGGTAATGCAAGGTTAATATAATTCCCAGGTCTGCCGTTTTGAGATATCCCATATGTGGCCCTAGTGCATTATGTTGCCTCACCCATAGCCCCAGAATAGGAGGAGCACTACTATACTCTGGGGTCTCATTTCAATACGATTTTATTTAGCGCCATTTCAGGTTTGGGGGACACCCTAGGTGATAAACAACTTAATAAACACCCTAACTAGACGCATATTGGAAACTACTCCCTTAAGGGAATATATACAGGGGTGCAATGAGTTTATAGACCCCCACAGGTGTTTCACAAATTTTTTTTTGCATAAGCTGTGAAAATTAAAAATTTTTTTTTCCAATAATCTGAATTCTTTTTTTTTTCTTTTTTTATTTTTTTTTTTTTTTTTTTATTGCTTAAAATGTTTCATATATACAGGAATCCTGGAAACAAGAACCCTAAAACTTTGTTAAAGCAATTTCTTCCAAGTTCGGCAATACCCTACATGTGGGTGTAAAACTGCTGTTTGGGCGCATGGAGGGCGTTTAAGGGAGGGAGCGCTATTTGGCTTTTCGAAGCAGATTTTGGTGGGGCCTTGTCGCATTTGCAAATTCCACCCAATAGTAAGCAGAACAGGCGAAACCTTACCAGAAATCGCCCCATTTTTGGATTCAACACCCATTCTGGGATCTCATCTAGGGTGTACTGTGCCTTTTTGGATGCCACCAGTGGTCCAGCGTTTTTTTTTAAGCATTGGGCAATGAAAATAGGAGGGGAAAAAGCAGTTCGGTCATGTTTTTTGAGTTTCAATTTTTCAGCATTCGCCGTGACACTGTAAATGATGTGATAACTTATAGTGGGGGTCGGTACAATTTACAATGATATTCGATTTTATTATAGTTTTTTTGTTTTATTACTTTTATCCAGTAGAAATACGTCTATAAAAAAATTCGTTTTTATGTTGTCCTATTCTTGGACAGCCATATACTTTTTTATTTTGCTGTGTGCTGAGCTGTGTATGGGCTTGTTTTTTTGCGGGAGGTTGAAGTTTTTATGGTTTTTATGGGGTGCATATGAAGCACTATGTTCACTTTTATTAAGGTTGTTCTGGAGGATGTTTTGACAAATACAGCAATCTTGGTAGTGTTTTTTTATTATTATTTTTTATAGCTCGGTCACTGTACGGTATATCTGACATGGTAGCTTTACTCAGCAGGTCAATACGATTACTCCGATACCCAATTAGTATATTTTTTTTGTTTTCTGCTTTATACAATAAAAACACTTTTATTCAAAACCAGGAAAATAAGTTTTTGCATCGCCATAGTCTGAGAGCCATAACTTTTAATTTTTTCTGTGCTTGGAGCTGTGTAGGATACTTGTTTTTTGCGAGATGAGTTGCGTTTTTATTAGTATCATTTTTGGGGGGACAAGGCTTTTGATCGCTTTTAAATCCTTTTTTTTTGGAGGCCAGGGATGAAGGAAAATACTGCAATCCTAGTAGTGTTTTTTATTTTTAACAGGGCTCTTCACCTTGCAGTATCCGTGATAAGTTAGCTTTTACTCTCTGGGTCGCTACGATTTTGGCGATACCCTCATTTATATAGTTTTTTTATGTTGATGCACTTTAAAATGAAAGTGTTTTTAGTGTGTAAAACAATATTATGCTTCGCTATTTCTGAGAGCTATACAACTTTTTGTATTTTTCCGTATACAGAGCTGTATTAAGGACTTTTTTTTTTCGGGATGACTGACGTTTAATTGGTACAACTTTGGCGTTTTCTAGGAGTTTTGATCGCTTTTAATTCCATTTTATGTGCTGCGGGATGAAAATAATCTTAATCTGTGATTGTTTTTGTTTTGTTTTTTTAAGGCGTCTCACCGTACGGAGCAAAAATTAACATGACAGATTTTTAGGGGCAGGTCGTTACGCACGCGGCGATAACCAAATATGGGTTACTTTATTTTATTTTTGATCTTTTTTGGGCGTTGGCGTTTTGTAAAGGGAAAAAGGGCGGTGTACGTATTTATATTTTATTTTTCGTGTTTGTGTTTTTCCACTTGTTTTTTACTTTTTTTTCACTTTTTTCACATTTTTATTTTACTTTTCCATAGGGGATTTGAATGATGAGATCTTAAATCTTCATTCAATAGGAATCAGTGCAATAGCTTGTTGCTATGACTGGTTCTATGCAACTGTCAGTCCGATGCCGGGACATGCCCACAGGGCACGGCGGGCTCGTGACGTCACAGACAAACCGGAAGGACATTCTACTCGCCTTCGTGCTGTGCTGTCTCTCAGTGGGCAGGAGACTGCACGATCGACCGATTCCGTGCGATGCCGCGCAAGGGGACAGAGAGCAGGGGCAGGATCTCTATCCTGCGTCTCTTTAGTTTATTGCGTCCCGATGGTCGAGATAAATATAAAGGGGTTAACGGGCCCTCCCCCCTCAGCGATCGGGTCGGCGCCTTCGCTGCGGATATCAAGCTGTAATATACAGCTGAACACCCCGCGGCGATCGCGCGAACTCTGCTTTAGAGTTCGCGCGTTCCTCAGGACGTATCCCATTTACGTCCCGGTGCGTTAACCCCAAACGACCTGGACGTATGGATACGTCTAAGGTCGTTAAGGGGTTAAGGAACAGCTCCCAGCCTCTCCAAATTCTGATGGTCACAGGGCCAGTTGCTGCCACCCTCAACAGTCATCTGAAATAGCAGGGAAGCTGTGGGTAGCCACATATTCTCCGAGGACCCCTCTAGCTTCTAGATCTGATTTTATAAATACGAATGTGTTCACACTTCATGAAGTCAACAATCTTTTACCAAAGACAGATTTTTCTTTACAGAGAAAATAAGGGCTATTCTTACAAACATAAGAAATACAGTTGAAACCAGAAGTTTACATACACTATATAAAAAGACACATTTCTCACTATCTGACATGAAATCAGAATAAATCTTACCCGTTTTAGGCCAATAGGAACTAAATTATTTATATTTGCCAAATGTCAGAAAAATGAGAGAATTTTTTAAGCCATTTTTATTACTTTATGCAAAGTCAAAAGTTTACATACATTTCATTAGTATTTGGTAGCTGTGCCCTTAGGCTATGTTCACACGGTGTAATTGCGGGGTCATTTTTCGACTGCAATTACGCCGTATGCTCGGGAGCGGTGGGGCCGGCAGCGTGCCGGCCCCATAGACATTCAATGTTCACGGAGCGGATACGCCGTGAATAATTGACAGGTGACTTATTTTCCTGCTCGCTATATTGTGTGAGCGGGCAGAGGAGACGTAATCCATTGTTCTCTATGAGAACTGTGGACTACCGTAATGTCTGGGATGTATCTTGCCCCGTATTTAGCGCAGTACGGCCCGAAATACGGGGCGAGTTATGTCCCACTTTAAGCCGTGTGAACATAGCCTTAAACTGTATGACTTGGTAAAACGTTTTAGATATCATTCCACAACTGTTCTCACAATAGTTGGTAGAAATTTTGGCCCATTCCTCATGACAGAACTGGTGTAAATGAGAAATGTTTGTAGGTCGTCTTGCTCGCACTTGCCTTATCAGCTTTGCCCATAAATTTTCAATAGGACTGAGATCAAGGCTTTGTGATGGAAACTCCAAAACATTGACTTGGTTATCCTTAAGCCACTTTGTAACCAGTTTGGCAGTATGCTTCAGATCATTGTCCATTTGGAAGACCCATTTCTGCCCAAGCTTTAATTTCCTGGCTGATATCTTGAGATGTTGCTTCAGAATTGCCACATAATCTTTTTTCCTCATGATGCCAACTATTTTGTGAAGTGCATCAGTCCCTCCTCCAGGAAAACAACCCCACAACATGATGCTGCCACACCCATGTTTCACAGTTTGGATGGTGTTCTTAGGCTTCCAAGCTTCTCTCTTTTTTCTCCAAAGGTAACGATGGTCATTATGGCCAAACAGTTCAATTTTAGATTCGTCAGACCACTGGACATGTCTCCATAAATATAGGTATTTGTTCCTGTGTGCATTTGCAAACATTAATTTGGAGTAATGGCTTCTTCCTGGCCTTTCAGCCCATGTTGATACAGTACTCATTTCGCTGTGAATAATGACACAATCTTACCAGCTTCCGCCACCATCTTCACAAGGTCTTTTGGGTTGATATGCACGTGTCGGACCAAAGCACATTCATCTCTGAGACACAAAACCCGTCTCCTTCCTGAGTGGTATGATGGCTGGACATTTCCATCTTGTTTTTACTTGTGTATAATTGTTTGTACAGATGAACAGCGC
The DNA here is from genome assembly GCA_025379985.1 of Phyllomedusa bahiana. Classification (NCBI taxonomy): domain Eukaryota; kingdom Metazoa; phylum Chordata; class Amphibia; order Anura; family Hylidae; genus Phyllomedusa; species Phyllomedusa bahiana. The sequence continues at coordinate 74,041 of JAODAL010004946.1, read as the reverse complement.
ACCTTCAGGTATCTGGAAATTGCACCCAAGGATGATCTAGACTTGTGCAAGTCCCCAATTCTCTTCCAGATCTCTTGGCTGATTTCTTTAGACTTCCCCATGAAAGGTGGTGTGCAATTAAAATACATCCACAGGTGTTTCTCCTCTTAATTCAGATGTTGCCAATAAACCAATCAGAAGTTTCCAAATTCCAAAGATATGATATCATCATATGGACTGTTTCAAATTGTTAAAGGGCATAGTAATCCCAGTGTATGTAAACTTTTGACTTTGCAGAAAGTAATAAAAATGCCTTAAAAAAATTCTCTCTCATATTCTGGCATTTGGCAAATATAAATAATTTTGGTTCCTAATTGACCTAAAACGGGTAAGGTTGATTCTGATTTCATGTCAGATAGTGAGAAAAACGTGCATATGTGTCTTTTTAGATTGTGTATGTAAACTTCTGGTTTACACAGGGCCTTATGTATGAAAACAGTCTAGGTGTAAGACTGTCTTTGTTGCCCTGAGCAACCAGAGTTCAGCTTTTATATTTAAAAAAAGAAAAATCAATCCAAAGTCAGGCAACAAATTGAGGTGGGTGCGGATTTTAAATTCATACCACGTCAATTTATGTTGCATAAAAGTCAAATCTGTTGTGGATATACCCCATTAAATTCAATGGGGAGACAATAACCAAAACACATTCCAAATGTTGATGTGGATTACCCGTTCATCAGCAAAAGCTGCAGGTTCAAGAAGAAAAATGGCATTTTTGTACTTACCGTAAAATCCTTTTCTCGTCCAATTCACTGGGGGACACAGCACCTTGGGTATAGGCCCTTGCATTCGGAGGCGGACACTAGGCGGATCAAACGTGTTAGACCTGCCCCAACGGCCTTTACCCCTCCTGCTGACGCCAGGCTGATCAGTTGGTACAAAACCCCGTGGCGAAGAGGAGGGGACAAAAGAAAACCCCTAACCCCCCGGTGACAAAAACGAGGGCGGGACCTTTGTCCCCCCAAAATTGGACGAGAAAAGGATTTTACGGAAAAGTACAAAAATCCCAATTTTTGCCAATAATTCTTTGGGGGGGACAAGCCCCGGGGGATGTCCAAAAGCAGCCCCGGGGGGTGGGAAAACTAGAAAACTTCATCACAGTGACAAGCATCAGCCCACTGCTATTTGAAGTCCCTTAGGGCCCGGAGCTGCAGAGCCGGGCCAAAGCATGAGTTGGGTAGAATAAGACGAGGTAGGGCCAAAAGCCCAGTTACAGCTTTGAAAAAACTGCAAAAGCCGGGGCTTGAAGCCCCGGGCCAACCAGGGGGGCTCCGACTGCTCTAGGGAGCAGCCTGCCCTGGAAAAATTTGGCCCAAAGACCCGGCGGGCAACGGGGCCAGGGGACGCCAACCCCCCGCAAGGACACTCGGAATGCCCAAAGAAGGCCCCCAACCAAAAGGTCCGAGACGGAGGAGAACCCGAACCCCTGACCATGCCTACCCAACGTAACAATGTCCAAAAAGGAGAGGACGGGGGCAAAAAAGAGAGCAAAAATATGTTTTCATGATATAAAACCCATTCCTGGGGAAAGGGACATGCGGAACAAAACGAGTATTTGTCCCCCCCAGACCCCCGGGAAAAGGGGCTACGATGGCTCCCCGTTCAGACACTTGGGGGACAGAAGAATGGCCCCCCGGGGAAGGCCATTTCCCCCATAAAAAGAAAAAACCGGGAATTTCCCGTGGAGTCCCAAAAAAGGTTTCAGACGTTGTTTTCCCAAACAAGCATTGAATTCCACTTTTTCGTTTGGGCCTACAACCAGAGGGACCAAACGCATGACCCCTCAATAAAAACTTTAATGTGAAGGAGACCCTTGCGCTACCAGAATGGGGAAACGAACCCGCCCTTTTAAGTGGGAGAGGGCGAGCCGAGTTAAAAAAAAAATCACCCTTGGGGTAGAAAAATACCAAAGGGGGAAGTTTGGCAACGACCCCGGGCTGAGGCCTTTGGTGCCGAAACTGGTCCGTTAACGGAACCCAAAAAAACCAGGGGTCTGGGGGTTTCAGCTAACGCCCGCCGTGAAAATCAACTGCGGTACCCAAAAAGGGTTGGAGCAGAGGGGCCTGCGACAGAAGGCCTGGGCAAAAAGGGCAGCAAGGACCTTTACAATCGGGCCCGAGGTCCGCGTACCCCGACCGCGGCCTAAACCTAAGGCGAAGGGCACAGCTGGATCCTCTGTGGGGAGGGCCAACCATTCGAGGGCAAAACGGACCTCCCCTTATGAATACCGGGGGGGAAGGCTCCACCAGCCCCGGATGACACGGGCCTGGGTGGGAGGACCCGTGAGACCCAGGACTTGGAAAACCTGGTCAGTGAGGGAGGTTGCCGTGAAGGGGGGGGCAAGGAGTGCGCAAAGGGGGCCACCCTCAAGGCGGTCCCCAAGGTCGAACCTCGCAGCAACGCTAAGAAAGGGGGTGGTTCAGAGATAGGGGATCGACCAAGTGCGTAGCTTCCAGCGGGGGGGGAAAACCCCGGGAACCGGGGGTGAGAATAATCATCCCTCTAAATTCCATCCTTAATGATGGAAACAGATGGGGGTTTTGCAAATTAACCCTCAGCGAAGCGCCTGCAAACTTCGGGGAAACCTGATGCTGAGTCGGAAGGCGCATTTGAGATGGGGGCCAACCCCCCGTGCGAAAGGAACGTCATTAGGGGTGGCAAGGCTACATGAGGACCCTTTGGGCAGCTCGAGGCCGAACAGCAGAGCTCCGAACAGAGAAACGCGAGGCCTGCCGTAAACGCAGGAACCGCTGATAGACCGGGAAATAGGTACAAAAAAAACCCGATGTCCCAAGTAGCTGAAAAAACTCTCTGCACTAACGAGGGCAAAAACCCCCTGACCGGAGGACTCCAGTGGAAAACCGGGCCCAAACATACCGGTGGCTCTTTAAGGGCCCCATGGCCCTAGTGAGCTGCCCCCATGGGAACCCTAAAAAGGGGGTTTAATAAGAACCTTGACAAATACTAGAGCCCATTTCCTCCCTTTCGGGGAGGGAGTGCAGATTGCCAGAGGGGGAAAAAAGACTCCTGAGCCAGAGCCGCGGAGGCACCGAAAAAGTCCCGGGGAAGCCAAACAAATGAATCCTGAATGGCGACCTGTGAAACCAGATACCGCTGACCTGAACCTGCCAGATCCCCTGGAACTGGTGAAAATGCCCCCACCACCAAACCGATTCTCGGGTGGAGGCCGGCCCCCAATAACAAGCGCTTGCTGGGCAAAAGGCGCTTGGGCGTTCTGCGAGACCGTTACGTGAATGCCGCTGCGCCGGCTGGCCCTGAGGGGGGGAGCATACTACGACCCTCTGTGGCCTCCCAAAAAAATGCTTACCGCAAGCGAGCGGAAGCACAGCCAATAACTGCTTGGCGGCTGCAACCCTTGCCAAAAATTCCAGCTCCAGGGAACGGCGAACGGCCAATGGCCACTGCATTGGCCGACGTTCTAGCCATAAGACGGGTTGACACCAGTGAGACTTTACTGGGACCGCAGAAACTCTGAGAACTGGGAAGCAAGATTCCACAACTCCCTGTGGAAGCTTCCAGCCGATAGCCGCTGCTGCAGCTGCAACGACCAGACTATGCAAGCTGAACTGCGGAGAAGCAAGCGCAGGTCGCAGGGCTGCCCTGGCCGCCCCCAAGGTGGACTTACAACAACCCGTGAGGACGCCTGTCTGTGCCGTCATCAAGGACCGCCGCGTCCGAGACAGGGATGGTCGTAGACTATTTGAGCTGGGTGACTGGGGTGTCCCCTGATGGGACCATCGACCACTATGATCCTGATCCTCCAGGAAAAGGCGAAGAGACTTAAGTCGTCTGGCAGGAAACAAACGCCTGACCGGATGTTTCCACTCCCTGGCAAACAGTCCTCAATTTCAGGCGTGCAGGGAAACACCAAACGCTGTCGCCTGCCGCCCTTAAGGGAGACCTCCTCCTGGGAGGCTGAGACATCCTCGCCCTTAACATGAAGGGAGTCTCTGACAGCTCTGATAGGGGCTTGGACCGCTGCTGTCATACCATCAACCCCGTCTGGCCCAAAGCCAGAGACAGGAGAGTCTCCAACAGAGGCCATATCGAGGCCTGGAGCTTTCACATCCGTACCAAATAGCCCGGCTAAGGGCTTGGACCTCTGTCAGAATCAGAGGAGTCCCCACTTGAAGAAGCCGTATCCAGGCATGGAGCTTCTATCTCCAACCACCGTCTGATGGAAGAGAGCTCGGGTGATAACGAGGCAGAGAGATCTCTAACACTCTTAAGCGAACACACCGTACGGGCTGCGCCGGGCGCCGGACCCTGGGAGGTGCGAGGCTGGGCAGCGACGGCATGCGCTCTATGGGAGAAACCATAACCTGTGGCACCCTGAACAGGATGCCCACTGCTAGTGAGCGAGAGACATGGCCCATTATGGGGCCACAGACCCCCGACAGGGGGCGTCGGGCACTGCGGTGGCCAGCAGCGGAGCAGCGCAACGGCACAAGGTGCACTGGGGCTAGCCAACCAGAATATTCCGTGGCAGCGGGCGCAAGCGACGCAAGACGCGGGCAGCTTTTAACCCCTTATCCTTAAAAACGGACATGGCTGCGACGCGCGCGGGGCAGGGATGGATGGCCCACAGGAGGCCAACTTACCATCCCAAGATGCTGTGTCCTCCTCGGTAGCCAGGAGAGCAGCACGCCATCAGAACGCCGGAAAAATGGCGTTTAGGCCCCAACACAGGCTCGGGCTGCTGGAGGTCCCGCTCCATCCTGGGAGGGGCCCGGACCCGTTTGGAACCACCCCAGGGCGGCACCGGCCCAGGAAAGGCACGGCCTAGGCGCGGCCTAGACCTCCAAAAGCCGCGGCCTAAATTTGGACCCGCGCCGCGGCTGGAACGCTGCGACAGCGGGTGAGTGGGACTCCGCAGCCCCTGGGGAGACCTTCCCTGCCCCCCCGCCAGGGATAAGCCCTGAAGGTGCAGTACCGCAGCGAAATTGCAGCGGAACCGCAAGGTCACCAGAACGTCCCGCAGCGTTCCAACATGGGGTGTGGGAGACAGGGTGGGAGGGACAACCGAGGGGGCCCACGGGAAATCTGTGCCCCCCCCCCAAAAAAAACTGCACCTGGACGTAAGCCGCTCCGCAGCGAGCGGCTGCGCCACCATCAACCCCGTCTGCCGGCGAGGTGCCAGACCAGGACGGGACTTGTACCCCACTAGGAGACCATGGCCCGGCCGAGGGCGACAGCTGGGGTCAAAAAGCCCAAGCTGGAGCTTCGACCCCGGGAACTACCCTGCCCCAGCGTGCGGGTGCAGCGCCCGGGGGAAAAAACCTCCCCCCACGCGTGCACCCCCTTACTGCCCAGCACTCCACTTGAAACGCTGGGGGACACGGAAAAGGGAAAAATTCCTGGGCCCGGGAAGAAAAGTTTTAAAAAAGCCCCGACCACCCCCAAGAAGGAGGAAGTCGGGGTACTCACCTATCCGATGTCTTCGGGCGTCGCGGCATCACCCCTTTGGTATCATGCACCCAGAAGTGAGGCTACCGGAATCCATAAAATGCCGTGGAGGCAGCAGTTGGGGACAGGTGAGCGGCGAGGAGGAAGGCCAGTCAGCTAAAGAACTGACTGGTTTCCCGACGCCCTCAGGGGGGACAGTGTCACGGTACAACTGCGCGTTAATGGCCCCCCTGATAGGTGAGAGCCGTGTGCTCAATCACCATCCAACAGGTGAGAGCCGTGTGCTTAATCACCTTCCTGCAAAGGAAAGAAAAATAAACTCTGCAGAGCAGCGTCTGCCTCCTACAGACACTAGGCTGAAAAACTGTTTCAGCCTGGCGTCAGCAAGAGGGATATAGGCCGTCGGGGCGAGTCTAAAAACGTTTGATCCGCCTAGTGTCCGCCTCCGAAGGCAAGGGCCTATACCCAAGGTGCTGTGTCCCTCAATGAATTACTGGCGAGAAAAAAGTTTTAAAAGTTTAAATTAAAAAAGACAACCAATGAACTGCCCAACCCTGGTGGGCCCATTGCCACACGTCTCTTCTATACAACCGACTCCAGCTGTACATCCCATGTGACCAGTGCAGAGAGCAGACCAGAGATGGGAGACTCATTAACATGGGAGGTGAGTATAATGGCTTTTCCCCCTATCTTATGTCAGTGTATTAGCAGGAAAATGCACAAGCGCATTGGTTTGGTGCATATTTCCTGCAAACAAATGTGGAATAACTATGGAATTTCATCCACCGGGATCTTTCCCTAAAAGTTGTAGATGTGTTTTGTTTTGTTTTTTGTTTTTTTTATCAAAGTCAAGTTTATTGCAGAAGGTATCAGAATTGACAAGACATAATATTTGAAAAATACAGAATATGTCACAGATGATCAGTCAAAGACTGATGCATAGCCAAAGACTTGACAAATGTACAAAATGTAAAATGGTGTCAAATTTGTATATGATATAGGAAAGTTAACATCAGGCAATAAACCCAGAGGAGGCAATAACACAATAAACATTCAGAATTAAACAATAAATCAGCATCTTTGTCTTAAGTGTATAGTACAGTCAGGAATATACAGTTGTCGTGGATGGGAACATAGGTTATATATGTGTGATCCTTTGTGTCTCCATTTTAATGTATTAGTTAGTAGAACACCACGTATGCCTTTATATTATGGAACATAAAAGATGCCTGTATATCCATACACTCTCTAATGTGTTAACAAAATGACCACCACATAATGTGCTTGTAGAGATAACCAACGTATAATCCAAGATGGTGCCTCCTCTGAGGTTACGTCCCATGTTCAGACATTCCTGAGTTATAGGTGGTATGCCTTAGTCAAGGATGTAACCAATAACGAGTAACAGCTAGGTACATGTGATGCTTTCTTATCTTACTAACCTTCTAAAGTATAAAAACCTGCCATTTTGAGAATAAAGACAGAAAGTGCATTCACAGCAACGAGGCATGTTGTGATTTTCTCTCAGGTGCACCTTTATCATCCGAAGATGATTTTGAGATCCCATAAGGATGTAGAGCCCATTTGAGGTTCCGTCCATATCAATTGGCGCCCAGTTGTGCTGAAAAGTTTACATACCCCGACATAATTTTTGCTTTCTTGGCTTTTTTTCAGAGAATATGAATAACACAAAAACTTTGTTTCCACTCATGGTTAGTGGTTGGGTGAAGCCATTTATTGTCAAACTACTGTTTTTCTCTTTTTAAATCATAATGACATCCAAATTACCCTAATCAAAAGTTTACATACCCTGGTGATTTTGACCAGATAACATGCACAGAAGTTGACACAAATGGGTTTGAATGACTACAAAGGGTAACATCCTCAACTGTGACCATTTTTGCTTGTAATCAGTGTGTGTGCATAAAAGCTGAGTGAGTTTCTGGGATCCAGACAGACTCTTGCATCTTTCATCCAGCCACTGACGTTTCTGGATTGTGAGTCATGGGAAGAGCAAAAGATTTGTCAACGGATCTCACGGGAAAAGGTAGCTGAACTGTATAAAACAGGAAAGGGATACAAAAAGATATCCAAGGAATTGATAATGACAGTCAGCAGTGTTCAAACTGTGATTAACAAATGGAAAATCAAAAAAAAAACCAAAACAACTGTCAGGAAAATTGTTCGGGATACGCCAAGCAGCACAGAGACAAGCCTCAAAACTTCTGGAACAAGATAATTTGAAGTGATGAGACCAAAATTGAACTTTTTGGCCACAACCATAAACGATACATTTAGAGAAGTGTCAACAAGGCCTATGATGAAAGGAACACCATTCCTACTGTAAAGCACAGAGGTGGATCGCTGATGTTTTGGGGATGTGCGAGCTACAAAAAGCACAGGAAACTTGGTCAGAGTTGAAGGAAAGATGAATGCAGCATGTTAGCAGCAAGTACTGGAGGCAAATTTGCACTCATCAGCCCGGAAGCTGCGCATGGGACGTACTTGGACGTTCCAACATGACAATGATCCAAAACACAAGGCCAAGTCGACCTGTAATTGGCTACAGCATCTCAGTCTCCTGACCTCAATATCGTTGAGCCACTCTGGGGAGATCTCAAGCGCACAGTTCATGCAAAACAGCCCAGGAATTTACAGGAACTGGAGGCTTTTTGCCAAGAAGAATGGGCAGCTTTACCATCTGAGAAAATAAAGAGCCTCATCCACAACTACCACAAAAGACTTCAAGCTGTCATTGATGTTAGAGAGGGCAATACACGGTATTAAGAACTGGGGTATGTAAACTTTTGATCAGTGTCATTTGGATGTTTTTGGTTGTCATTACGATTTAAAAAGAGAAAACATAGTAGTTTGACAATAAATGGCTTCACCCAACCACGAACTATGAGTGGGAAAACAACTTTTTGTGTTATCATTCATATTCTCTGAAAAAAGGCCAAGAAAGTAGAAATTCTGTCGCGGGATGTAAACCTTTGATCACAACTGTACATATGAGCAGTGAATTGCTTACCAGGAGGTTAGATCAAATATTGTGAGAGGGGAAACGTGAGCAGCATAAACGAGGGAAGATTCTCTCAACACAGGCAAGTGTGGTAAGAACACGATGAGGTGTCCAGCACCACAAAATCCAAAAGGGCAACCATCACACCCAAAGGGAGTCATGCCATTTCTTCCAAATTTTAGAAAATTTATTAGGACAACCACAATAATGATAAAGGGATTTCTTTAAAGGAAGAGTGGCATTACCGGAATGAATCCATTCTTGCATCATGGCGGTTTAGAGGTTTGATCAGCTTATTGGGGTCCAGCCTTCTAACGTTCAACAAAATAGGACGTATACGCAGTATCCATGTGTAGAGCTGACCTCGGTATTGCTAAGCTATGTCATTATCACTAGTGTAAGTTAGGGACAAAGACTGAGCACTTACCTTTAGGATATAAAAATCAAACCCATATGCAGCATCGATAAGATCCAGTGTCCTCATTGTGACAGTAATAGGAAACGTCTTGTCCAGAATCTCGCTGTACAGCTGCCGAGTAAAGAGCTGAGGCTTCCAAAGACTCTTTACTCTTGCAGAAAGCTGCAAAATATGGAACCAATGGAGAAAAAGCAAAACATTACAATTGTTTCCTCGCTGTAGACTCGGTAACCTTCATAGGTGTGCCTATCCTCAAGGGTTATTTGAAAGTCTCATTTAAAAAGACTGTTTAAAAATGGCACCAATACAACCATTTATTTGGCATATTGCTACGATATGCCATCACTGTCTCATAAGTCCGTGTCCCACCTCTGGGACCCGCACCAATCTCCTAAATGAGCCCCGAAAGCTCTTTGTTCTGAACAGAGAGGTGGTCAGGAGTCTGCCATAGACATGAATAGGAATTCCGAGTTTAGCTGAGCAGATCAGATGATCCTGTGGGTCTGGCTCCATGAAATGGCCAACATTGGGACGTTATATCCCGCTACACATTATGACAGGTGTAAGAGCAATGTAAAATTACATAATGCGCATTCAAATGATGAGAGACTATGTATTACATGGCCACTCTCAGAACACCACTCTTAGCTGCTCTTCACTCTGGGAGGGGGATACAATGTTTTTACCCACTAATAAGACAAGTGGCTTTTCAATAGAAGAAGACCCTATACTAAAACAGACATAAGAGGTCACAGAGGACGTGTGTCCTAAATGTGAAATCATCATGAAGTCTTCACCTTATCATTATTAGCATATCGATAGCCAGAAATCCAGCCTTCTCCTCCCCAAAGACCTTTATCAGCCTCAGGAGGAAAGTAGGGCAGCACTGGGACATCTTGAACGCGTTCTCGCTGTCCTGTCTTTGGGTTTAGCCTGTACTTTAACCCATGTGGCTTCCAATGCACCGGAGTGGGCTTCTCTGTATCATTCAGGGCCTTCAGGTAATGTGCAGGCAGGCGAGCATAGATCCCTTCCTTCAGCTTCAGTGATTTCCAGATGGCAGGTGGGTGCTTGTGAAGAGGCATCACTGCTTACACTAAACATGAGGAAGACAGTGGGATGTAGAGAATTACAACCAGCTCAATAAGAAATCGTGGGTGCTTTGATGTGTTAATTAACAAGCCATTAGAGTACAATGAGCAGTGGTTTAGACCACTTCAGCCTTGTTCACATGGCAGATTTTTATGCAGAAATGACGTCCCATTATTTGTGTCTGCATTTAAAAACCTGCCCATGACATCCCGTATTTTCGGGGGTTATGTGAAGCTGCAAGAATCTTTTTGGGGGTACCAAGATGCGGAGGGCCCTAAGGGGAGTAATCAGGTCAAACAAAAACCCCCCAACAGAAAAAACCCTCTGTTTTTTGCTACGGATTCCACCATGTGAACACGTCCTTAGTGAAATCAGCAAGTGCAATGCTTCACATTAGACAGTCATGGGTACTTGTGCCGCTATATGGTGCGTTTATACGTCACAGTTTCCCAAGAAGCCCTGGTCAGATTGGCGGCTTAAAGGGAACCAGACACATAGGTTATGTCCCCCTTGCTGAGGGGGCACCAACTATACACAGCAGGGTGTTTCCCGCGCTGTGTCCCTTTTCTGTAAGATGCATTGTTTCAGTGCATTTAATGTCAAAAATTTCTTTTTTTGCCTGCTCGCCGGAAGGTCCGCTTATTCATGAGCAGGTGTCAGCCCCGCCCACCCATGGCGAGTTCCACCCACCTGCTGGTTATTCATAGGTTTTCACCTATTCAAATTAATAGACTGTATTAGCTGTGAGTAGGTGGGACTTGATGCAGGAAGGTGGGGCTAACACCTGCTCAGTACTGTGCATTACTATATTATTAGTACTGTGCATTACTATATTTATACTCATAGTACTGTGCATTACTATATATTATTAGTACTGTGCATTACTATATTCCACCACCAGGGGTGTGGGTCGGCAACCAAAGCCCCCCCATCCTCAATTTCCCAAAACCCCCGACTCCAACTCCTGACTCCCTCATACATGGCGCTGTTTAAATGATAACTTTTCGTTAAAAAAGGTAACATCAGGGTGTTTATCACCTTATGATCAATAATCAAGCTATTTTAGGTAGACAACACTGACAAGCAAAAGATAACAATCTTTTCAACACTTTTGGATAGATTTTAAGAAAAAGATGTATTTGTATCCAAGTCCTAGTCTGCACCAACATTGGGAATGTGTAGGAGAGACCTGGGATCAGATTTTGTTTAAGACCTGCTTGAATCTGATTCAGAGCCCAGAAGGATTCAGGCAGTATTGAAAACCAAAAGGTGAATTTACCAAATACTAACAAAATAATACAAATTAAAATTTAGATTTTTAGGAGCGAACAGAAGGCCCTTCCACGGGGTTATTTCCGGGGGATTTGTGGCCCCTATTTAGCGCACAACCGCCGTAATAGGGGGGGGGGGGGGCGGGGGCCGGGGCCGGGGGGGCGCCCCTCCCCGGCCCCCTAAAAAGCATTGTTTCGGGCGTCCGCCCGTAAAAAATTTGCATGCACTTTCTCCCGCCGACGGATTTGCCGAGCGGGGGAGGACGACGGTTCCCCTGTTCTCAATGAGAGCAGTGGTTACCCAAAAAATTCCGACGGATTGGCGCCATATTGAAACGCAAATCGTTGCGGAATCGGCGCAATTCCGTCGGCAAATAACAGTGTGAACGAGGCCTAACAATGCATTTACAGGAAAGAATCAGAACTAAGCAGATGCTAAATACTTGCAAGTCAAATTTATGTAGATAGGTAAGATGACTGTATATACAATTACATGAGCCTCATGTACAAAGCTGTAGTGGATGGTGAGATATGGAACCTGAAAGTCTCAAAAGTTTAAAACATTGTTACCATTTTGCTTGTCAGTGTAAAATATATTTATTGGCTATGACTTTAGGACACCAAAAAATGGTAAATATGCGAAACACTGCAGGAACATTTGTGGAGTCTCTGAATTTGTTCTGAGAAATAGTATTGCCTCCATCAGATCCTGCATACATGACCTCACATCTGATCTCATTATTTCCAGGCTAGAGAACGGCCTCTCTACACTAACTTGGGGGCAAAGCGGTGACCACAGGGGCACCATCTCTAACAATGTCAGGGTATAAAGGAATTGCCCCAGCCACAGTCAGTTTTGATGAATGGTTGATCTCTGCTACTTCTTTGAAAGCAGGTAAAAAATTTTGCTGAAATTTGTTTGCCCTGGGGGCAGGGATTTTTTTTCCCCTGGGGGCCGCTTTGCTGCTCCATGTCATCAATTACACTCCTCATGTGATGAGGCTTAAGAAAACTGGAAGCGTTTAGCACTTGGCCGCACCCAACTCCTCTTGCTCTTTGCATGAACAAATGGACCACTTATATATTTTGGAAATCGGAGCGGTCCTTTTATGACGACTCCGATCCTGCAAAATAGGCAACGACTCCCGATCACAGCCTGGTATGTCATTACTTATTCCTTTGTACTGTGCATTACTATATTCATTGTACTGTGCATTACTATGTTTATACTCCTAGTACTGTACATTACTATATTTATACTCCTAGTACTCTGCATTACTATATTTCTAGTACTGTACATTACTAGATTTATACTCCTAGTACTGTGCATTACTATATTATTAGTACTGTGCATTACTATATTTATACTCCTAGTACTGTACATTACTATATTTATATTCCTAGTACTCTGCATTACTATATTCCTAGTACTGTACATTACTATATTTATATTCCTAGTACTGTGCATTACTATATTCCAAGTACTGTGCATTACTATATTTATACTCCTAGTACTGTACATTACTATATTCCTAGTACTGTGCATTACTATATTTATACTCCTAGTACTGTACATTACTATATTCCTATTTATGTTCATTACTATATTCCTAGTACTTTACATTACTATATTTATACTACTATTACTGTACATTACTATATTACTAATACTGTGCATTGATATTTTCCTAGTACTGTACATTACTATATTTATACTCCTAGTACCCCGTGGCATTACTATATTATTAGTACTGTACATTACTATATTTATACTCCTAGTACTGTACATTACTATATTACTAGTACTGTGCATTACTATTTTCCTAGTACTGTGCATTACTATTTTATTAGTACTGTGCATTACTATATTTATACTCCTAGTACTGTACATTTCTATATTCCCAATACTGTGCATTATATATTTTATACTCCTAGTACTGTACTTACTATATTCCTAGTACTGTACTTCATATTCCCTTTGTACTGTACATTACTATATTTACACTCCTAGTACTGTACATTACTATATTCCTAATACTGTGCATTGCTATTTTCCTAGTACTGTACATTACTATATTACTAGTACTGTACATTACTATATTCCTAATACTGTGCATTACTATTTTCCTAGTACTGTGCATTACTATATTTATACTCCTAGTACTGTACATTACTATATTCCTAGTACTGTACATTACTATATTTATATTCCTAGTACTGTACATTACTATATTCCTAATACTGTGCATTACTATTTTCCTAGTACTGTGCATTACTATATTCCTTGTACTGTGCATTACTATATTCATTGTACTGTGCATTACTATGTTTATACTCCTAGTACTGTACATTACTATATTCCTAGTACTGTGCATTACTATATTCCTAGTACTGTGCATTACTATAGTTATACTCCTAGTACTGTACATTACATATACTCCTAGTACTGTCCATGACCATGTTACAGAACATACCCCTAGTTACATGCAGCGGGATCAGTACTAGTCAGTGCAGCTGTGTCCGCTCCTACAATAAAAGCGGCATCACAAGCAATACACTGACCACGAAGCAGCAAATCAGCGAGACTATCGCGACATCTGCTCCAAACGCAATTGGGGCACACAAAAGCAGGTCCCCTCACCGGCCGTTTTGCCCTGGTTTTAAAGACACGTCAAAGGGCACCGGGAAGTGAGCACGTGGGTGACCCCGGCACAGAGCTGCGGGCGGGGTCGCAATGTTATGACGTATAGTCACGTGGCTGTCATACTACGTTAGTTCTCCGCCCTCTACTGGCTGATGAGCCGTGTGTGGTGTCAGTGCCCCGGAGCCGCAGGTCCCTGCTCTGGGGTCTATGGCGCAGCTCCGACCCCGCAGTCACAGGAGGGTTTCGGGCGCGGGCGGGTTTAGCAGCCCTATACTTTCTAGTGGTTGCGCCTCCAGAGCTGCTGCTGTTGCTGCTTCAGTTTTTCATGGATTTTGCGCTGTTTTTTAAGTTCTAGTTGATGGTAAATCCTATGTTCCTGCCGTGGTCGCTCCTCTGCGGGCTCAGTCCTATTTTCCCCGCCCCAAACCCCCCCTTTTCCTCCTTAAAGGGTTGTTCCTCAAGATTGTTCATTCAAATTAAAAATCTTCAAAAAACAAGCACGTTTGAATTTTATGTCATAACAAAACTCCTTGATTTCTAAAATTGTTTTAGTGGCTCCAGGGGGTGCTGAGGTCTCTATAGTCACCCACCCGCTTGTTTCCCCGTAGGCTGTATCTCAGCATCTTATCACAACAGGTCCCGGGGGGGAGGAGCACACAATTTAACTATTCTCCTGTCCCTTTTTCTCTCTGTCCCGCTCTCCCGTGGCACAGCGCAGTGATTTTAGGAGGCATTCTAGCAGCCCCGTCATTCCCCTGCTGCCCTTTCTGTTTCTCGCCTTTATTTTCACTGCTGGGAACTATTTTCCCGCCATCTCATTCCCCCTGGTTGCCTAATTGCATTCACTCTCCTGTTTACCCAACCAGCTTTTATTGCTGAAGTGAATGATTCAGGCGGGGAAATAGTCAACAGTCAGTGAATAGTAATTAAGCAGACACAGCAGATGTAGCACTGAGATAACTCCATGCAAATACAACACATCAGAGATTATTTGAATCGCTTCCCCCTGCTCAATTCTCTGTGCTGGGAACCCCGGGCCCCGGGTCATGTATGGTTTGTATGGGGAGAGAAATATTGTGCTGTGTACACGGTTGATACTATTTAATGGTGAGCAGCAGGGGAAAGAGAACTCTGATCTGAGATGTTCACCCTTCCATGCTGTTAGCATCGGGAGCGGAGCGCAGCAGCATGACGTCACCTAGATGAAAGGGAGGGGGGAGAGGACTCCGGAAGCCAGTGCTCCCGCCCATGATTTCAAAACTACAGCTCTTAGGACAGCACCAAGGTAGGATGAAATCCAGTCGTGAGACAACTCCTTTAAATGTCCCACTTTTGACTTGATGATTAGCCTTGCATTAACTATATTGTCACCAAGAATATCTCTCTGGTCCCCAATTGCATTTTGGGCTAGAGATATTATTTGAATAATTTCTTGCAATTTAGACCATAAAAATATCTATATTCAGTTGAATTTTTTTTTAATTTTCATTTGTAAATTAATAACTTGGAGCAAATAGAAATGCTGGAAAAAATCTATATTTTCCATGAACCATAAGGCTATGTTCACACGGCATAATTGTGGCATGTACAGTACGGCCGCAATTACGCCAGGTGATCTGGGAGTCACGCTGATCTATGCGCACTCCCACGGGAGGGGGTGGAAGGCCCATTGACATGCATTAGTCACACCGCGTATTCGCCGCAAGTAATTGACATGTCACTTGTCTCCCCACACGTACAATACGATCGTATTGTACGAGCGGGGAGAGGAGGCGTAATCCATGAGAACTGTGGATTACCGTAATTTCGGCGCACATCTCGTTAGAAGAGCGCAAATACAACGCCAAATGCGCGCTGAAATTACCCCGTGTGAACATACCCTAAGGGTATGTTCACACGGTAAAATTTCGGTGCGCACAACGCTTGCAGACATCTGGTACAGAGGGGAACCACTTGTGCAAAAATGAGGGAACCCTATACCATCTCGAGAGAGTTTAATAGCTGATTTCCTGGGCTCTGGAAGCGATTACTGCCTTATGAGTTAAGACAAAACAACGCTGCCACTGGGCCGGCGAAGAGGATTGATTAAGGTCGTTCTCCCAAGCTTTACAAAAGGATGGGAGCGCAGACCAATGGGTTGAAGATTGTTCTCTATAACTGGAAGAGATGACATGTCGTGGAGGGATATTGAGGAGGAACATCTGTTCAAAGGATGAAAGGGGTCTTTTGAGGTCTACTGTTTGCTTAAATGAATTGAAAACATGCCGCAGTTGGACATATTGGAAGTGGGATAAGGTGTTAGATGTCATCTCTATGGAGAGAGATTGAAATGAAAGAATATCGGATCCGAGTACCACCTTGTTCAGTCGAAGCGGGTTTTCTTTAGACCCTCCGAGAAAAGAGGAATCTCCCAAGTCCAGGGGGAGATGCAGGGTTGTCCGTAATGGGAATCAGAGGCCCAGACCGGTCTATTAAGTTATAAGAAGATTGGAAGGTAATAATCGTGGCCAGGGTCTGGCGGGTGGTAACTGAAGTGGGATATTTGGTAGCCATGGCTTGTGTCCAGATCCAGGGGAGAGAAGCCAAAGACAGGGGACAGACTGTTCTGGCCACTGTGTCCACATTTTACCACCCCCCGGGCACACCATGTCCAGGACGCCAGAGTAGGCTGCAGCAATGTAATATTTCTTACAGTCCGGCAGGCCCAGGCCTCCAACATCTTTATGACTAGTCAACGTGGTATAAGCCAATCTTGGTCGATTAGTGGACCAAACAAAAGTGAAAATGTTTCGAACCCGTTTGCAAAAGGAATTAGGAATATAAATGTAAATTGTTTGAGTAAGGTAAAGTAGGCATCAGGGCTGTGGAGTCGGAGCCTATTTTGCAGTAGTCGGAGTCGTCATAAAAGGGACTGACTCCGACTCCCAAAATATATAATTAGTTGGTCCAGTTAGTTCGATGCAGTGCAAAGAGGAATTGGGTCCGGCCAGTGCTACTGCTCCCATATCTTCAGCCTTATCACATGAGGAGTGTGATTGATGACATGGAGCAGGCAAAGCGCTGCCCAGGGGGGAAAAGATTCTGCTCCCATGGCAAATGGAGTTCAGCAAAATTTTTCACCTTTTTTCAAAGAAGTAGAAGAGTTTAACCATTCATCAAAACTGACTCTGGCTGAGGCAATTCCTTTATACCCCAACATTGTTAGAGATGTTGCCCCTGTGGTCACCGCTTTACCCCCAACGCACGTTAGTATAGAGAGGCCGTTCTCTAGCCTGGAAATCATGAGATCAGATGTGAGGTCATGTATGCAGGATCTGATGGAGGCAATTCTATTTCTCAGAACAAATTCAGAGACTCCACAAATGTTCCTGCAGTGTTTTGCATATTTACAATTTTTTTTGTGTCCTAAAGTCATCTCCAATAAATATATTTTACACTGACAAGCAAAATGGTAACAATGTTTTGAACTTGTGACTTTCAGGCTCCATATCTCACCCTCCACTACAGCTTTGTACATGAGGCTACTGTAATTTTATATACAGTCATCTTACATCTTATACATAAATGTGGCTTGCAAGTGTTTAGCATCTGCTTAGTTCTGCAGATTCTTTCCTGTAACTGCATTGTTACTGTTTTACTCCTAAAAATCAAAATGTTAATTTTTATTATTTTGTTAGCATTTGGCAAATCCACCTTTGGCTTTCAATACTGCCTGAATCCTTCTGAGCTCTGAATCAGATTCAAGCACATCTTGACCAAAATCTGATCCCAGGTCTCTTCTACATGTTCTCAGTGTTGGTGCAGACTGGACTTGGATACAAATACAGCTTTTTCTTCAACTCTACCCACAAATGTTCAAAAGATCAAAACATTGTTACCCTTTAGCTTGTCAGTGTCTGTTCTACCTAAATAGATTGATTATTGTATCATAAGGTGATAAACAGCCGGATGTTACCATTTTACTACAGTAAAGTTATCACTTAAACATGCGCCATGTATGAGGGAGTCGGAGGTTTGGGAAATTGAGGAGTCGGAGGTTTGGGAAATTGAGGAGTCGGAGTTGGGGCTTCGGCTTGCTGACTCCACAGCCCTGGTTGTAAGCACCAGGCGTCGCAAAGTTAAAACAAATTGAGAGTCTTCCTAACCAATTTTATAGATCAGTAGGAGAGGGCGGATTTACCTGTAGAGTTGTCCAGGGTAGGGTCTAGTTAAAATCCCTACAGAAGATCACGGTGCTTTTCACCATGGGGGTTAGTATCTCTGCCAGATTCTGGAAAAAGATCAACTGTCCTTGATTAGGAGCATAGGCATTGACTAAAGTAAACTCATGGCCTTCAATTACAGAGATAAGATGAGGTAATGAGCCAAAGGGTCCACCCGACATTCCCGGACATGGTGCGGCAAGGATCTATGTATAGCAATGGTAACTCACCTGGACCCTGGGTTATTAGCGCACAACCAGCTAGTGTGGTACTTATTACATATAACGGGGGAATGACCTACCTTAAAATGGGTCTCTTGAAAAGAGACAATCTGGACCTTGCGTTTCTGGAAGTGGTACGGGACCTGGGCTCTCTGGAGTATTGAGGCCTTTAGTGTTAAAAGAAGCTATTGTTAAATCAGACATTGAAAGAGAAGAGAAAAGGAAAAAAAAAGAAGGAAAGGAGAAGAGGGATGAACCAGAAAAGAGGGGAAGAGAACAAGGACACCAAAACGCAGGATGAGAGCAGGTCAAAGTATGAGATATAGGTGAAGAAGCGCATTGAACCTGGTTATCGTGTAGGGTCTGCGCTTGCTCGTCACACGATGATCCCGTGGACCACTGCGGCAATGGTTGCACTGCCGCAGAAATCGATGTGTGCCACATACTTGGGGATGGAGACACGTGACTGGGCCTGTGTGACCTGCAGGGAACTGGCCTGTAGTTGGTGTACCGGAGAAAGGTCTGCCATGCTGGCGAAGGGAACAGTCCCTATGTGACGCTGATCCATGGGGGAGACTTGACCCGGGTCTGCTGCACCGTCTGGGTTGGAGAAGCCAGAGTTGATGGCTGAGAGTCAACAGGTGAGGACTCCAGGTGGGCAAGGGCACTAGGAGGGGCAGTAGCGCACTGTCGCCCCAATGAGTGCACCAGAGTAGAAGGGGTTAACAGGGTGTCAGTGAGGTTTCGAGGGTGGCAGGTGGTCCCCGGTAATAATGTCAGTAAGGAGGGTACTATCCCCAAGCCCCGACCCTGTACCTGCACCTTGAGGATAGGCAGCAGGTGATTCCAACGGGGATAATCACTCATCAGGGTCGTTCCGGATTGTCTGTGCCCTCATTGGGATATGGCATGCTGGGGGCAGAGTGATGGGCTGCCCGGTGTAGCTGGCCCAACTGGTATTCAGGCCCCATCAGCACTACTTGGCCGCGTGAGAGGCAGAAAGGGGGTGCCGGCGCCGTCTTCCACAGTCCAGCCGTAGAGTTTCCCCTTGCTTCTATCCTGGGGTGTCAAGGTGAGAGGGACATCGCATGGCCGAGACGGGATAACAGGTGAGCCGCTCCTTGCTTGTGTCGGGTCCAGGCTCCGCGGCTGCTGGCACAATGTAGGTGTGCGGCAGTCTCGAGCACGAGGGCCCGCCGCCCTGTTCCACAGGGCTGCGGGCAGCATCTGATAGACGGGTCTTGGTCGGCAGGTAAAGAAAATAAGCCCCGATATCACCCTGGGGCGAAGAGGGGTGAGGCAGGGGCTTTGTGCCCTTCTTTTTGGAGGTCTTTCCCATAGGGGAGTGTGCCAGCCAAAATAAGCAACTAGTCAGCGGAGCCCTGCTGAGATGGGACTTCAAGGTTCCATCGCCAGGACACGCCCCCAGTGTTGTTTTTTTTAAAATAATTTTATGACAGTGTTATTAACGGAGGTGTCTAACATGTCTCTCCATTACTGGTGCTGTGGCCAGCAGTATTTTTTGACACTCCCAGGCTGACACAAGCCATGCCTCACTATTACCCCAATACCCAACACACCAGGCGTACTGGAAAGAAGGGTAGTGCAGGCTGGTATTTTTAGGACAGTAGGGGACCATTCTCCATAAACCCTCACATCCTTATGTGAGACCCCATGTCATTTTTTTTATTATTATTAATCATAGAGGAATGTCTATAGACTTTCCATAAATAGATTTTTTTAAACAACCAGTCAAAGTAAAACCAGCAGCTGCAGGCTGATACCATCAGGATGAGAAAGTCGAACTAGAACTTTATTTGAACGAACAGTAAAATGTTCAGTTCGGGTTCTAAAAATTCGAGAAGTTCTACTAGAACTTAACTTTTCTAGAACAGTTCGATCAACACTATATGTAAATAAACAATGTATGATAACATCACCCTTTGACCATAGAGTTAGGTAGCCCCCCTCAATTCAGTATCCAGGTAAATAGGCTGTCCACAATGAAGGTAATATCACTGTACATAGGGCCACCATTGGTTAGCTAGGCAAGGTCCCAGGTTGGGTGGTGGGCAAGGCTCCAGGTAAGTAGGTAGGTAAGGCCGTAGGTAGGTTATCAAGGCCCCAAGTGGGTTGGCAGGCCCTCAAGTAGGTAGGTAGGCCTCCTCATCTATAATAGTGCCTCTGTTATTGAAAAAATAAAATACTCATCTCTCCTTGTTTTTCTGATGAGTGGCAGGCATTTTTTTGTGGGTAAAGCCAGGCGCAGGTGAAATTATGTGATGTCATCACGCCCCCTACATCACGACGCACCCACTATGCCTTGTGGGCTGCTGGCCTAATGGAGCCTACAGTCTACAAGGCTAATAGTAGAACAGTTAAGCAGTAAGGACCCGGGGATTGGGCCCTTGCTCCTCAGGGCATACCTCTGAACACTTGGGCAGTGATCCATAGCATGTGAAGGTATGCTGCGCTGTTGGGCCATGCCGCCTTGCTCTTTAGTGTGTTTAATCGGGAAAGTAATATATGGGATATACCAAAGTCTGAACCCTTAGAAGACTTGATGATAAGCAAGTCTATAGCTCTTCATGATTGTAGAAGGCACCAAACAAGAGGTTGAATTGCAGGGTTATTTTTAAGAGAAACTTGGGTCCTTTCTGCCCCTGGGGTGGAAGCTGAACTGACAGAATGAGCCCATACTGATAAAAGATAAGAGGCTTCTTCCATTGCATAAGGTTCAGAGATGGTAGATTTTACTCCTCTCTCCAGAGAAACTTTGTTTGAAACTTCCAAAAAGATTGTTCTGGGACCAGAGACGGCAATAAAAGATTTATGAGCATAAAATTATTTGTTTGTTAATATTTTTATTTCTGTTCTCACTTCCAAAAAACGAAGATCACCCCGAAGACCATCTTTAATATTAGGGAAAACAACAGGTGGAATAATTCAAGTTCACATTTTGTATGAAAGGGACCTTGAGTACAATGAAGGGCAAAGTTCTCGATAGACACCATCGATTAGCAGCCCTAGGTAGAGATGTTTACTACATCTAGCCTGTTTGCAAACATGATGTCTCTAAGAAATCATTAATGTGGGCAGGTCAATATTTACAAGAGCCTCATGTAATTCAAGAAGATGAGATGAACTATTACAAAGATATAAACGTTAGGATATTAAAGTGGAAATTGAAGGATCACCAGGTAAGATGATTTAAGAGAGGAGGAAACCTTGTCCAGATAGACCCTGTACGTTGTTGATTTTCTAAAGCAAGATGTTATCCCAAAAATGTGAGAACCTTTTATACCTTACTGATGTTATCTGTATACTTATGGCAAGGCATTGTGGAGGTATGAAGCAGGCTTCCATACATGGCAGGTAATTGCTATTAGTTACAGCTGGGATCAGCCGTTAGCAGCCTGGATCAAAGTTAACCTCAATCCTGGCCTTTTAAGCCCATAATGGCATCTAGGGGATTGAAAAAATGGCACTCTGCACTATTCCAGTCCCCAGCTGGCCCCCTTGTGACAAAATCATGGTGTGCCAACTGGTTGTCATGGCAGCCAGGGGCCTAGTGAAGGCCTCCATCACTTCTATTTAAACACTTCTACTGCAAGGTATAACTGGAGCGCACATTATGGGGATTTTACTGCCCTGCAGACTGCTAGGACAGATCAAAGTTTTAATTAAGTGGAATTGCATATAAAGAGCCCCCAGATCTTACCTGCTGGTGTAATTTCAAGTAATTCAGACTGCCTAAATATAAGGAGAACTAAAGTAAAACAGATTTACATTTAATATCACAGTCTCCCTTATGTCCTTGTAGGCAGCACAATTTAGGGACAAAGACAGCAGATACCCTATGGACAGACCTGTTACACTGAGCTCAGGATTAACCTCGAGGTAGGTATCATCAGAGGACCTTTTAGAATTCTTTACCTACTGAATAAATGCATTTGGCCTAGTACTGCATTTTAACATTGCTGTGTAGAAGTAGCCTTAAGGGCCTATCACTGCTAGCTTTGGAAAGGAGGATTGTAAGACAACCTACTTGTCTGTGAGCAACCTAAAAGTTACGATATAGCTTCAGAAGCTGGTTAACAGAAGCAGTCATTCTAGCCAGTCTAACTTGCTGGCACCCATCTTGGAATAAGACTTGGAGCAAGTCAATCCCCTCAGGGAGCACTGATTAAGACCTGAAAGTGAATAGGAGGCCAGGCAATAGCACTGTTGAAAGTATGTGCCACAATACACTGTGTGAACTCCTTAGACAACATATAGCTTGCCAGGGCTCTATCTAAAAAGCACTTTTTTAACTTAGGGAGCCTTGTTATCACATAGCAGAACAGAAAGGAAGCTACATTTAAAAGCTGAATAATGCCACAAAATCAGCTTATGGTGTTCTCTGTCAATGTCCTTATTTTCTGCATCCAATTACTTAAAGGTTCATATTTTCTCACTGAGCCCAAACCCTGTGCAAAGCCTGGTAATTCTAAGGCCTCGTTCACACGGCTTATTTTGCCGCGGATTGGCGCCGTACTGCGCGCCGGATTTGCGCTGCAGTACGGCGCCAACCCTCGGAGTCATTACGGTAATCCACTGCTCTCATAGAGAACAGTGGAATCCGTCGCTCCTTCTCGCTCGGCGAATCCGCCGGGCGGGGAGAAACTGACATGCACATTATTCACGGCACGTACGCGCCGTGGATAATGCAAGTCTATGGGTCCGGAGAGCGGCGCCCCCACCGCGCTCCGGCCCCGCCCCCGTCCCGCCCCTTATTCACGGCGGATTTGTGAGCCGGATTGCGCTCACAAATCCATCGGGAATAAGCCGTGTGAACACGACCTAAAGGTACATCAGCTCTTCTATCCATAGGATCTTAGAGGCTACTGTTTTGGTAGTACAGTCCTCTTGGACAACTTGACTATTGCCACTTCCTCTGGGGTGTGTGAGCCATTCAGTTTCATCTCCTCCTACTCCGGGGAAATTTAGTCTAAACCAGTGATGGCGAACATTTTAGAGATCGAGTGCCCAAACTGCAACCAAAATAACCTTAGTTACCGCAAAGTGCCAGCGACGTTGACGTGAAGCAGGGAGGTGACGTCAGGAAGCGGGGCCGCAGAACAATTAATATGAGGGATGTGACGGCCGCTTAGCCCATCCCTCTGCCATATTTCCATTATACAGTGACCATAAAGTGGTAGATAGCAGTGTACAGAGGTGCTCAGCAGACAGTTAAGTGAATAAGGCTATGTCTACACTGCACAGAAAAACATCAGTTTTTTCAGCATTTTTCGTTTTCTAAAAACGCTGGAAAAACGACTGAAAACATCTCCCATAGACTTCTAATGTAAAATCCTCCTGCTTTCTACACTGAGCTTCTTTTTTCTGCTCGTTTTTTTTACTGGACGTCATTTGGCGCGTTTTTTGTCGCGTTTTCGCTGCATTTTGTGCCGCAATTTTTCAATAAAAACCCACCCAGGAGACCCAAGTCCCACCTATAGTGGGTGTTTATAAAGGTTATATATTATCAAATCTGCATACAAGTGTCCAATGTGTCCCTTTCATAATAAAATGATCCTGCTTTGGTCTCTTAACGATTTTTGCGCAATTCATATTTTTTCACTAAAAAGGTTTTTTTTACAGATTTTGGCCCTAATAAAGTTATCTCGCTTCTGACGCCAAAAATAATTTTTTTACAGATTTTGGCGCTAAAATATTTTTCTTAACATATTTTGGCGCTAATAAAGTTATCACGCTTCTGATGCTAAAAAATACATTTTTTTTTTTACAGATTTTGATGCAAGAATCGTTTTTTTTTACGGATTTTGGCCCTAAAATACTTTTCTTAACATATTTTGATGCTAATAAAGTTATCTCGCTTCTGACACCAAAAATAAGTTTTTTTTAAGGATTTTTGCGCAATAATCCATTTTTTTACGCATTTTGGTGCTAAAATACTTTTCTTAATGTATTTTGGTGCAAATAAAGTTTTCTCGCTTCTGATGCTAAAAATACGTCTTTTTACGGATTTTGGCGCTAAAATTTTGGTGCTAATAAAGTTATCTAACTTCTGACGCTAAAAATCATTTTTTTATGGATTTTAGCACCATAATCCTTTTTTTTTTTTTAAGGATTTTGGCACTAAAATAGTTTTCTGGCGCTAACAAAGTTATCTCACTTGTTACGTATTTTGTCACTAAAAATAAGCTTTTTAACGGGGTTTTGCGCTGTTAAAGTTTTCTCGCTTTTGTTGCTAAAAATACATTTTTTACGCAAAAATATGGTTTTTTTTACAGAATTGGGCTCTTCTAAAGTTATCTTGCTTTTATTGCTAAAAATACTTTTTTTACGTATTTTGTTGCTAAAAGTACGTTTTTATTACGGGTTTTATCGCTAAAATCCTTTTTTTTTACGGATTTTGTCGCCAAAAATAAGTTTTTTACGGTTTTTGGCGCTAAAATAGTTTTTTGACGTTTTTTAGCGCTATAGTATTATTTTTCCGGATTTTGGCACTAAAGTTCATTTTTTACGGATTTTGGTGATAAAGTCTGTTTTTTACGTGTTTTGTTTTGTTTTAGGCTAATTTTTTTGCAGCAAAAGCGCAATAAGTGTGTTGACGCTAAAATCCATAAAAACGTATTTTAGCGACAAAATCCATAAGAACGTGTTTTAGCGTCAAAATCCATAACAACGTATTTAAGGGTCAAAATCCGCAAAAAAACTTATTTTGGCGACAAACGCAAGATAAATTTCTAAGCGGCAAAATCCGTAAAAATACTGATGTTAGCTCCAAAAGCCATAAAAAATTTATTTTTGGCAACAAACACGAGATAACTTTATTTGCGCCAACATCCGTAAAACGACTACAAGATTACATATATAATCAATAATGTGCTTTATATCCCCTTTTGTAGGATGGAGTTACATCCAATGGCTTAATTTATGCATACATTAAAAAACAGGCTTGAAGACAAGCAAAAACGCGTGTAAAAAACGTGCCAAAAAACGCAAATCGCTGAAAAATCGGCCGTTTTTTCAACTGCTTTTGATAGGCAGTGGACAGAAAACTCAGTTTCATGAAAGTTTTTAGTAATTTGTTTTCAGGTCGTTTTTTCTCCACTGCAATGTAGACATAGCCTAATACCACAACATCATTACCACATATAACCACCACATAGTAACTGAATAATACTACCACGTATCACCACCACAGAGTGACTGAATAGTGCCGCTATACCATGACCTCATATCACCACCACATAACGACTGAATAATACCACCACATTATGACCACATATCACCACCCCATAGTGACTGAATAATACTGCCACACCATTACTGAATATAAACCATTACACTTTGCACACATATAAGTGAATACAGCTCAGGCACATTTAGGGGACTCACGGGTGAGGGTTTCTCCGATCAGCCCGTTCTTTTCCCCTTTTTTTTCCCCAAAGGGATCCACACCACCCATGCTGACTTCTCCGGACCAACACCCCGCCCCTCCCCAGAATTTGGACACAAATATCTTAAAATCCTCACTTTTTCCCAGCAACCCCTTTACTTATGGTATACAAGTCCCCCATTAGGAACAAAAAAGGGTACCCCCCATTTAGGCGGGTATAATTTGTATGCTCCTCAGGAAAGGGCATTTTAAAGAAAAAGGGCCCCCCCCAGGAGAAATAAAAAAAAGGGCCCAACAGGAAGCAGGCAAAAATATAGGCCCCCACAGGCTTTTTAAAAAATAGGCCCCCACAAGCAGTATATATTCCCCCCAGGAAGTATTTTAGCCCCCACAGGGGGTATAAATCCCCCCACGGGCATATTTTATATTTCCCCACAGCATATATATAGCTCCCCCAGGCATATATAGCCCCTACAGCAAAATATGGGCCCCCCCAAAAGGCAGTAAATTTAGGTCCCCACACAGTATAAAGCGTCCACCAAAAAAAATAAAACATTTAAGGCCATGTTCACACGGCTTTTTTTCGCAACTAATTGCCACCGTTTTTTAGGGCTAAAAATCCCCCCCAAGGAGCGGTTCCATAAAACCGTTTTAAATCCGTCGCGAACTGCACTTTTTTTGGGAGGGCGAAATTTGCGGCTTTTTCGGGCCCGGTTTTTTCGTGCCGGATTTAAATAAAAAAAACCCCCAAAAAAATACACTATTATTTTTAAAGTAACCTATCACCCCCATTTTTCTTTAAAAATTTTTAATTTAAATTTTTTAAAAACACCGTTTTAAAAAAAGCTATAGGGACCCTTTTCCCCCCCTAAAAAAAAAAAAGACAAGAAAATAATTGGAAAAAGAATTAAATAGTCCCCAAACCCATTTTATTTTTTAAAAAAAGACACAGATGGCAATCTTTCTTTTGCCATTTTTCCCCGGAGTTTAAGGGTTTACTGGATTATTTTTTAAAATAAAAAAAAGGCTGAAAAAATTTGTCCACATTTTTTTAAATATGGATCCAAATGCAAGAAGACTGCATATGAGAAATTTGGGGAGTTTGGCTGTTTTTAAAATTCACGTGTTCAAAACGAACTGGGGCGGCAAAGGAAGAAGGATAAGAACCAATCTTTGTGAAAGTGAAATGATGTGAAAGTGATGGGCATGTATGTCATTATGTAAAGTAATTTTCTGTAATTTTCCCATATGTATTATGTTTGTAACATTTGAAAAGGGGCATTGTGGGGGGTTTTCCCGTTAGGTCAATTGGGTTTCTCAAAAGGGGGACTTTACATTTTTTTAATGTTGGCACTATGCTTTTTTTTTCTTTGGGGCAATGTGGGAAATTGGGGCACTGTGATGTTAAAGGTTTATTGGATTTTTAAATTAAATTTTAAAATGTGGGGTTTTACTGGATGGGGGGCTGGTATGTAAAATTTCTGTGGGGTGTTACTGTCTGCACTTGGATTACGTTTTAATTTTGGGCAATGTGGAAGTTACTGTTTAAAGGCTCTACTGGGGGTACTGTAACTTTAAATGTTTTAATGTTTGGGGAAATGAGATGTTAAATGTTGGGTTTGTAAATGTAGCCCGTTACTGTTTTAATTTTGGGGGAAAGTAAAAGTTACTGTTTGGGGGTTTCTGTAGCGTTTTCTGTTACGGTGTACTGTAGCTGTTACTGTTTTAAAAGTGGTCCAAAATGTAGATTTACGTTTTTGGGGGGGGATTTTGATGGGTTTTTCAGTATGGGTGTAAAAGTAAACTTTTTAAAAAGTTTTAATGTTGTAAATGTAGATATTACTGTTTTTGGGGGGACTTTTTTTGTTTTTTTTTTATGGGGGTACTGTAGCTGTTACTGTTATGGGGGAAATGTAGCCCTTTTCGTTTAATGTGGGGCCGTGGTAGATGTTCCGTTTTGGGGGGGGAAAATTTTAAAGTTACTGAAAATGGGTTTTTACTGGGAGCTGTTACGGTTTTTTAATTTTGGGGACTTAAAATTTTTCGTTTGGTGAAATGGGAGCTTTTTTACTGTTTTAATGTGGTCAAAGTAATGTTTTCTGTTAAAGGGGGGAATTTTGATGTTCCCGTAATGGGTGTACTGTTTGCTTTTTAAATGTTTTTAAAAGTGGGGACTTTAAAATTTACTGTTGGGTGTACTGTACTGTTAATTTTTTTAAAAATTTTGGGCAATGTAGTGTTTCGTTATGGGGGTTTAATTTTTAAGTTACTGTTATGGGTGTACTGAAACTGTTTACGGGTTTTGGGTGTACAGTATTTTTTACTGTTATGGGTGTACTGTAGTTTTTTACTGTTATGGGTTTTACTGTAGCTGTTACTGTTATGGGGGTACTTGGGGAGCCCGTTACGTAAGGGGATCTGAGGGTGTTACTGTTAATGGGGGGTTTGTTTAATTTTAATTTTACAGCATTTTGGTTGAATATTTAATTGGTTATTTGGGTCCAACTGCAAGTATTGAGTTGGTTCATGTCCATATTTGGGCACTAAAATTAAATTTTCCCCTTTTGGAAGGCTGTTTAAAAAAAAAAACATTATTGAAAAATAATGCAAAAATCAAATAATCTTCTTTTTTTCAAAAATTTATTAAAAAAAAGATTTTTTCCCCCAAATTTTTCTTCTTTTCCATTTTTTTATTAGAGACGAATGGAAAGACGCCGGCGCAGAATGTATTGGGTCCACCCAATAAATCAGCTTCGGTACGAACGGGGCCCCCAAATTGGGAAAAACTGTAAGGCGAATTTAAAGGGGGTAGCAAAATTTTTCAATTTCCCCAGGACATAATGTTTTAGAAAAAAACATTTTTTTATTTGGGAAAAAGTTTTTAACTCTACATAGTAAACATTTTTGACTATCTATTTATGTTTTCATTTTTTTAAAAATGCTAACAAATGGGTTTTTCCCCCCCAGCTTTCCCCGCAAAGTTTTTATGAATTTATTTTTGGGTGCCCCCGGGGGCCTTGACCCCATTTGGGTTTTAAAATTTTTTGGAACCCCCCATCCAAAGGGGGGACACCAACATGAAAGGGCACCATCTCTCCATCAAACAAAGCTATTCGTTGCGGAAAGTAAAAATTTAAAAAAAAAACTTTTCAGTTAGGCCCGTTCACACACTTATTTCAGAACGGGAATTTTCATCGGGGGTTTCCGATCGTAAAACGTTTCCCGAAATCATTTTAAAAACATTGCAAATAAGTTTCCACAAGTTGGGACGAAATTTAAAATGGGTTTCCCGATGGATTTTACCATCTCCCCAAACAATTTAAAAGGGTGAATCCTCCGTAAATAATTGACCCTGCAAAATTTTTTTTCCGTCCGATTGCCGTCGGGCAAACTGCCGCAATCCGGGACGGAAATAACGCGTCCCGGGAACGACGAACTATTTTTTTATTGAAATCAATAGAAAAAAGGCTTTTACGTTTCTGACTGATTTGCCACGGATTGGAAAATCGTAATCCTCGGCAAATATGTGGCGAAATAAGCCTTTTGGGAAAAAAGGGCCTTACAACTGCAGCCATTCCCAAAAAATTCAAAAATAAACCACACAATTTTCCGGGTTTTTTGTGTTGGGAAACATTCCAAATGCCTTTCCTTAACACAAAAAAACATACTATTTTTAAAAGTTATATTACCTAAACACCTTTTTTGTTTTGTTTTTTTTTCCAGATTTCTGGCAACAGGGGAGAGTTATGCATCGTTGCACCTCCAATTCCGGTTGGTAAATCAACCATACCAATTTTGAGGAAACACACCACTGATCTGGCAACACTTGCAGCCCACTCGATGCCAACCCGACCCCGGATTTGGCTGCAGGAGCAGCGGTTTTTCAATCGTCCAAATTCCCCAACGCATAGGCCCGCAGGGGAAGCATAAGGGTGCACACCACCGAAATCGGGATCCATACTTTAATTATAAAAAGTACTTTTTTGGTCCGATGGGGGTGCTTATGCACACAGTAATTTGTTGTATCGAGTCGGCCCTTGGAAGTACGGGGGACCCCGGCGCTGCTAAACCCGGGAGTTTGGGGAGGCAAGGCTGCAAACAAGGGACTCTACCTCCCCCAAAAACCTCTTGGGGGTTTCCACTAACCCAGCCTTCGCCCGGTAGGGGATAAAAAGCATTCCCTTGATGCAACCGCGCGGCCATACCCACGAAGGGACGGATTCCGGAAGAGAGTTTTTAACACGGGGCGAGCCGGGCAGGGGCGCAGGGTGGAGTGCGCCTTCGGGATCATGAGCAAGTGGAGGCTTCACCACTGCAATTGGCTGGATAGCACAGGTGGAGGGAGTCGCAAACACCTTTTTCCCCACAACTATTTTCGGGACTTTGAGGTCCCACAGGGAAAGTGGGACACGGGCTGTTTTTGGTGCATCTCCACCACCGGGGGCCTCGGCCGCCCACCCCAACCGAAGTTCAGAGGTCAGAAACCTTCGCGAGCGTTTTATGTCCCTCGAAGGCAAGTGCCAGGGCAATTGACACCCTTACATACTCTTCCGTGGGGGAATCTCCCCCGGGGTAAAACCTTCGGGACAATTTTTCCCTGCAACACCTACCCTCTCTGCGCACGCCGATCCGAAAACTGCGGGTTCTGCATTCTCCACAGGGGACTCCTGCTTCTGCTGCACGCCGACCTGACAACTGCGGGCTTTTTGCTGCATTCCCCACAAGGGGACTCCTGCTTCGCTGCACGCCGATCCTGACAACTGCGGCTGTTCTGTTTTCCACAAGCACCCTCTTCTCTCATGCAGATCCACAAAGTTCTCAATGCAAAAAGGTTTGTCCCAGGACCCCTAGTTAAACAAAGCTTTTCAATAAAAAAAATTTTTCTTTAGGACACAAAAAATTTTTTTATGTCCCTTGAAAATTTTACGTATTTTCTTTAAATTTTTAAAGTTATGTCATTTGCATATGTTGAGAGGGGTTTTGGGTTTTTTAACTATCGCGTGGCCCCTTGAACCGCACAAGCTTTTCCCTTTGCCATTTTGCAAGAGCAAAAGTTAAGGAAGCTCTGCCGGGGGCCATGGGGAAACCCAAAAAATTAAACTTGGGGGTTTGGTTTTGGGGTTTTAACAGTTGGGACCAAGGGAAGGTTTTTTTAAATGTCTCGGGCCCTTGCAACCGCACAGAGTTCCTTTGCCCTTCTGCAAACAAAATTTAAGAAGCTCTGCTCGGTTGCCATGGCAACCCAAAATTAAACTTGGGTTCATTGTTTACAATTTTAAAATTTGGGCATCTAAACACATTACTTTAAACATATTAAAAATTCCAAAATATTTTGAATACCCCAAATTTAAAAGTAAAATTACTCAATAAATCAACTTAACGGAAGCAATACTCTGAAAAAAAAATAAGAAAATTAAATTAAAAAAAAAACCCAATTTTTTAATAACAATTTTTTAAAAATAAAACCCCCCCCCACACCACCCACCCTATAATAAAAAACCCCAAGACAAAAATTTTTCTATAACAAAAAACAGCCCCCTACCGCCCAAAAAAAAAAAATAATTTGAATAAAAAGAGGGGGAAAACATGGGGAAGGGGCAACGGGGCGGGGGGGGTTTCCAAGTCCAAAAGATAACTCCCACTGCTGGCTGCAAGATAAAATCCTAGGTTGTTTCCCGTAACGCCCCGCATGGGGGGGCGAGGTTGGGGAGGTGAAGTGGGGGGGGGGTTTGGGGGGGACGGAAAGATAAGGCTCATGGTGGGAAGTGCGGAAAAAGGGGGGAAAACGCTGGGGCCCAAAGGGAAGGGGGCGGGGCCCAGAGACCACATACCAATGCCGAGGGGGGCCGGGCCCCGGCATCTCATGGGGTTTTAAAAAGGCAATGGCAGAAGGGGGCACTTCTGCCATGCCAAAAAAAAATGTAGTGATCCCGGGCCCCACCCCGCTGCTGGGAGCAAGCTCCCCGCGGTTGGGGGTTGCTCCCAGGGGGAACGGTTCTACCCGCCGGACCGAACAGGACTGGATGGAAGGGGTGCGGGCAGGGGGGAGGCGGACATGATGTTTGGGGGGGCGACAACGCACTGTTTTGGGGTACAGCCCTGCAGTTTACAACACAGTAGTAAAAGTTCAATCACTCTGCATCTTTTCCCGATGATGCAACACACATTGCTGAAATGTATTGCACACGCACTACAGGGGACCGGTGAACAACACTCCAAAATCTTTACTGTTTAAATTTTCGAATAGTATTGCCACAAAAATACAGTTTGAAAAAGTTGGGGAAGGAACAGTTTATTTTACTTTCCCATTTTCCCTCTGCAGGTTTTCCCGCTCGAACCCGTTCCCTTCTGGAACAACCCCCACACTTTTACCCACTGCGGGGCCGGCGTGCCTTGCTATACCGCGGTCTTCTTTCCCACAGAAGGACGGTTTTTGGGCCTGAAAGATAAAAAAAGTTTCTGAGATTTTTAACATCCCACACAAAACATTTCTGATACTGTATTAAAACATTTTGCAAAACAATTGTTTAAGGGCAGCAATTGCAAATTGAAAAGTTTTGTGCATTTTATCAATGTGTTTTGCCGCTGTAGCAAAAACCGGGCAATAAATGTAATTTTTTTCAATTTGTAATAAAAAAAAAAAAATTTATACGCATTTCTCCCATTGTTGTCTTTTACCAAAAATGTTTTTTTTTAAAAACAACGGGCACAGGGCAGCAAAAAAACATTTCAGAGAAAAAATCTATACCATAAAAAAAAGTGTCATAAGTGTCAGTCAAAAAAATAAAAATCATGATTTAGCTAGATCATTGTTTTTAAAAGGGCCCTACGAAATGTTATGATCTAGAATATTTTTCTGAATGTTTTTGATCAAGGCAGTGATTGCTCCCCATCTATAAAAAATTTGCCATTTTTTTGCTAGGGTTTTCTGCTAACCCTGTTTTCTTTCCCAGGTTTCCTCGCCCTTCCGGGGCCCCGGGGATGCCTGACACCCCCGGAGGCAAATTTTCCCCGGGCTCCCCCTGCTCGCTGGGACAGTGGACCCCCATCAAATGAACAAGATCACCGCACAATAGAGTGCGACGGGAAATAGGATAGTACCATAAAACACCCACCACCCAACCCCACACACCCCCACACAAAATTAACCACTGGAATGTACCCGGGACTGAACCCCCCGTAAAGCGAAAAAAAATGAATCACCTTTAAAAAACTTCGACCCCCCAATCTTTTTCCCTAAAGAAACACATTGGAAAATAGGTGAAGAAAATTTCCCCAAGGGGCCCCCCGTGGATGGGGGGGATCAGTTTTTGGGCCCTCCTACACAAAAAAAAATGGGGATAGCAATACTTTTTCACTCATCTATCTCCCCGGGTAGTACACCCCACGTATGCTGACCCGGGAGACGATTCCTTTTACTAGAGCCCACCATTAATCACTAAATACACATTTCTAAACATATCCTCCCAACAAACCCCCAATGCGAATTTTCTAGCTGACTCTATAATTTCTGCGGGGAAAAACCTAAAAAAACTTTATTATGGGAGTGACTTCAACACCACTCTCAACCCGAGCTGGATCGCTCGTCGACTTCCACACATGACACCAGACTCTAGAAATTTTTTTTAACAAAAGGGATCATTTCGTTTTTGCATCCGGGCGACTCCAAAAAGGGTTCACCCAAAATTTACATTCACCAGTGTACATGGAACCCATTCCCATTGATTTTTTTTCTTACCTTCTACTCTTTTCCCAGGGGTTCGGGGACAGATAAGAAAACATCGTAATTTGGGATACGCCCCATTTGGCCTCTCCGTGGCTCAGTGGGGGACCCTCGCCCACAAAAAAATGGCGCTTCTCCCCCACCTAAATTCAAAGACTTTAGACAAAACCCCTTTTTAACCTTTGGGATGCAATTTGTAGAGAAAACCCGGGAACATTCTTCTATTGGGTCTTTTTTTGGCTACGCAAGGCGGCCCGGGGGTCTTGTCACCTCCTACTTAAAATTTAAAGCAAAAAATCCCCAAAAAAATCCCCAATTAAACTCGTTTTTAACCAGGGCCCATCAGGCCTATATCATTCCCCCCAACTCATCAACCAAAGGAAACTTCTAGAGGAAACAACAAATGGAAACAATCACGGGGACAAGCAAAGTGGGGCATCAAGGCATTCAAAACAGATTTTTAGGGGGAAATAAGATGAGCTCCCCCTTAGCAAAAATGAAAGACCCCCGTCGACCAGACGCCACATTCCTCTTAAAGGGATCCGATACAAAATTGCTGACGTTTCCCCTAACCCCATACAGAAATTTTACTCAAATTTTTCACTGATTTTTACAAAGGGGGCCCCCAAAAAATTCTGAGCTAATGGAGCTTTAACCAAAACTTATCCCTACCAAAACTTCCCAAAACTCGAAAAGATTTCTAGAAAGAGATATAATGGGGGGAAAGTAGGGGAAGCTAAACTAGCCGCCCAACAACAAAACCCCAGCCCAAATGGCCTCTAGCAGAAACTAAAAAATGCTAACACCCCTATTTCCACACCCACTATTTCCCGGGGTGAGATCTAAAAGGGGACAGTGTACATCACGAATTCTTGGCATCAGAGACGATCCTGTCTGAAGCCGCAGGGACCCCCACATATTAAATCATAAGACCCATCTCGCTACAAAACCAAGATTAAAAAAATTCTCACGAAAATCCTGACAAACCCCCAAGAGATGTTAGACCATTTTTGCCAAAGCAAGGGGTTTTTCCTTAAAAATGACATTCCCCCGTGGCGACAAAAGGGGGGGCAGCAACATCAAGAAATCGGTCAATCAAACCCAAAAAACATGCTCCTCGTCTTGATGCTGAGAAGCGTTTTATTCTGTGTCATGGGATTTCCACTACATCTTAAACACAGAGGCTTGGGGGACCCATTTTATCTTTTTGAAACACTGCCAGGTAAATGTCACACGATGTTGAATGTCAATAATCATCTTTAACAAAAATCAAAAATTTAGAGGCACCCTCAGGGGGCCCTTTATCCCCCCTTTTCTTTAACTTTCCATTGACCCTTTCTAAACACCTGGGAAAAAAGTACCCTTTTTAGGGGGTTCAAATTTGGGTCGACACAAATCAAAGTAAACTGCGTTTGCGATGAATTATTTTACATACAGACCCCAAAAATGCCCTACCCGAATTTTGAACATCTTTGACCTAGTTTCCCGTCAGGGTTCATTAATGAAGCAAAAACGAGGCCTGTTTCTGAAGGACCATCCAACCCCCCCTGGTCCTACACTATCCATTTAAAAAGGCAAGT
Organism: Phyllomedusa bahiana; assembly: GCA_025379985.1. NCBI lineage: Eukaryota > Metazoa > Chordata > Amphibia > Anura > Hylidae > Phyllomedusa > Phyllomedusa bahiana. The sequence continues at coordinate 38,994 of JAODAL010004946.1, read as the reverse complement.
CAACACTTTCTTTCCTTGGGTTTTTATACCCAAAAATGCAACCCAAACTATAACTTAACTTTACCCCCCCCAAAAGAAATAGGAAGCTTTTTATGACCTGGGAAAAAAAGACTTTCCCCCCCTGGGGGGGGGCGAACCTGGGCAAAATGATCGTATTTCCCAAAAATTACTATTCTATCCAATCTTGCCTGTACTTCAAAAACCCAAAAAACATACGAGAAATAACCCGGTTTTCCCGGTTTTATCTGGAATAACCGAACCCGCAAATATGATCGTCTTGGCCCACGTCTCCCAATGGGGGTATCAATTTCCCACAGATACAATATAAAAAATAGCGGCACAACTCAAAAAAGTAGGGACTTTTGGGGCCCAAATTTTGCACATTTTCGCCCCAAAGTGGATAACATTTTTCCCTAACATTTCATTAGTAAGTCTCTTCACCTCCCGTACTCAAAAATACCCCCAGAAATAACAAAAAAACCCCCCATAATGACAGCATGGGGGCTCCCGGACCAAAACAAGACAAATACTAGGAATAAAAACCCAAACACTCCCCCTACTACCCTTCGAACAATCCCCAATTTTTACATGGGCAAACCGCCGATGATTTCAAAAGGGAAGACTTTTGGGTACAGAATAGCGGGATTTATTGACACACAGAAGAAAAGCCCCCTACTTGTTAATGAAGCACAAATTAAATTCCCAAATAGCCCCACCCTTTCCATTACTGCAGCATGTAGCTAATACTGGCAACCTTAAAAAACTTAGAAGGCCTAACCGGAATGATCCATTTTTTAAAATCCACCAACTTCCCCCCGAACTAAAGGGCCTACTTTTAGATTCTATACCCTATTATACAAACCCATAGACTATCTAGAAACATGGGGTCTCTCAACGGAAAAAAAATCCCTCTCGACACCCACCCCCTCTAACTTCGCCACCCAAACGGGCCCAAAAACTTTCCGTCCATGACCTATGGGAAATGGCCCCCAAATTACACATAGATCGTAAGTCTCCCCACACAGAGGCTTTCCCGTGGGTAACTCTGGCACTCCACATGTCTAAAATGCCAAAGACCTCAGGGGGCTACTACATTCCTTTGGTCTTGCCCCCGAACAGACTTTCGGCCACAATACATTCCTTCACAGTAAGAAATCTTCTCCCCCCTGCCCCCAAAAACAAACCTAGGGCCTATTTGGATATTCCCCGGGGGCAACCCCATCCAAACGTTCAAAAAAGGCTATTTTTCTATGTGGCGGCACAGCCGAAAGTCGGGCTTGCAGTGCTGGATTCAACCGGGCCCTCCCCCTTTAGATTTTCCTAACAAAAATCACATATATTCAGAAGACTGGGGTTTAAGCGCGCAAAAAAAAAAGGAAAAAAAAACACAAACTTTTCCAAACGGTCACCCTTTAATTAATTTTGCTACCCCCACACATTAAAACCAAAAAAAAAGAGTGCTTGAATTCACCATTTGGGACCCGACGAACCAAACACAGGTATACGCTACCTATATAACCACATAACTAAAGATGGTGTGAACGCTCGTCCGGGGCTTTTTTTTTGGGGGTGGCGGGTGTCCGGGGTGGGTAGGCCCCCTTCTGCTGTCCCCCCCCCCCCCCCTCTTTCCTCCACGCCCCCCCCCGTTTTTATGTTTACCCAAGTTCAAAAAAAGAGAATGCTAAAACACCCCCAAAGGTGAAAAGTGGGCCCAGTAAACCGGGAAAATGACAGCAGAGCCTATAAAATATTGACCTTGGCTGACCAAGAAATCAAGTGCATCCGGGGAAAACACTGGGAGTTAAAGAAGTTGGTAGTCTATCCTTGTATACAATTTATGCTCTTGTTGAATACAAATGTTATGTGGGGCATGTTCCAAGGAATTGATGTATATACGGTTTTTGCAATAAAAAAAAAGTTGAAAAAAAAAAAAATCATGGTTTAATATACTACTAATACAATTTTCCCCCTCTATACAAACGACTATGTACCCCAGGGGGGGATTTTTTGTGCACTTTTTGCAACATTCAAAAAAAAAAAAAAAACGTTTTCACAACAATGCATACCAATAGGCTGCACCGCACCCACACTCTCTCCCCTTTAAAATATTCACAAATATTAAACAGAGCAAACACTGGCAATTGCAGGCAGTGCATATGAAAGCATAACAATATGCCTGCAAAAAAAATTTATTAACTTTATTTCTTTAGGGGGCTTCATGATGAAAATGCATGCAATGGGGCCACAGGCGCTGCCTCCCCCCCCTTCAAGTTCCCATACACACAGCGTAATTGCAGGAGCACTTAATGCCCCACAATTATGCTGTGTGAACATACCCAAATTTTAATGACTTACCTCGGATATCAGGGCCCCTACGTCCAACCTCATGCGGCAGTATGTGGGTCTCCGGGACATGTTTCTGGTGAAATATTTTGTCCTCCTCTCCTTTGGGCATGCAAGTGGCTTTGTGAGGAATATTAGCTGCACAAATCATATTCTAGCTTTGTTCCCTCCCCAAAAATTGAAACAAAACCAGACAGTTGTCAGGACTACAGACTGACCTATAATTGAACCCAGAACGGATTCCTGGCGTTTTCCGCGGCAAATACGCGTCACACAAGTGTGGCGCGTACTCGGGACTGATTTGCAACGAAATTAAGTGACATGTGCATTGTTTTTCTGTCCAGATTGCCGCCGTCAATCCGCAGCGGCAATCCGGCACGGAAATACGTGTCAATAGAAAATGGGCTGTTACTTATTTCTGACTGATTTCGGAATGGATTTACGATCGTCAATACGTCGGCAAATCCGTTGTGAAATAAGCCGTGTGAACCTCTTTCCCAGCCGAGTGTGTTCCTCTTCTACCCATCACTGGTGGCGTGATGACGTCATCACGCCGCCAGCGCTGGGACGCTCCTCCAGCAGCTCCTTGGCCGCACAGCCTATGACAGCTGTGCGGCCAAGGAGAGGCAGCGGCGCGATGAGTTAACTAAATTGCGCCGTTGCCAAGCTGAGTGCCACGGGGCTGCAGCGGATCCCGCTGTGTCAGACCTGGGGCCTACCGGAGGCCCCAAGTCCGATACTGTGACCCGGATGCTGAGCCCTCCCAGCGCGGCAGTGGAGATTTTTTTTTTTTTTAAGTTAAGCCAGTGAGTGGGCAGCCTGGCATGCGTGTTCCATAGGTTCACCACCGCTGGTCTAAACCATCTATTCAGTATGAGAGCTTTATAGGTGCTAATTCATGGGGAACAACAGAACTGTAGGGAGACCCCGATTTACAAAGCCCTAGAGGTGGAGTCTATATTATACATTATCCCCCATGCATTCCTTGACTGAATAACATACCAATTAATGGACAACATAAGAGCTGTAGGGGAGACCTACGCTAAGAAAATCCTAGGGTCCCTAAAGACTGAGTTTATATTATCCTCTGTGTGGTTTCCAGGTCCTCGAGCAGATAGCCCTAATGAGCATACGTATACATTGAGGAAGAATAGTCTCACAATTAATCCTCATACCAGATGAGGAACAAGTACTTGGGTAAGGTAGGAGAAGAATTTAACTTTTCTTTCAGTCCATTCAAAGATGCTTGTACATATTTTTAATCCAAATTACCCACATCCAAATTGTGGCAATTCAATGTAAGAGGGGGTACTAGCAGAGGAGGTTAAGAGTATAATGTGGCAATCAATATTTATATCCATTTAGATAATAGTGACACCATACAAAGCACAATGGATATAGTGCATCACAGGGTAAGGATGATGGCTAGGCAAAGGAAGGCGCCACTTCATTCCAGACAGAAAAAAGGCACAAGGAGGCATGGAGTGTGCTGAATTTTCCATAGTGGGGCGCTATATGCTTTATTTGCCTAGGGAACCAGAATACCTTGTCCCAGCCCTGGTGCATCACCTCAACTACGCAGCCACCTCGTGCACTAGATGTCATGTAGTAATAACAATCAACCACATGGTGGCACAGAACTTGACAGAATGCAACTGCAATTCCCAACCAGCTGAAACCCACAATGGTGAAGCAGCTTACAACAGCTGAGCCAGTAAGGGCGCATCCACATGGCAGTGGACAAATACCGGCCGGTTTGCCGGCCGGTATTTGTCCTGTTTTGCGGCCGTCCCCACGGCCGCGGGGGGGATGGCTTTTCTCCGCGATGAGCAGAGAACAGCCCTCACCCCTCCCATTGAGAAGCACATCTTCCGTCCGGAAACCGGACGGAAGATTGTGCTTCTACAATGTTTTGCCGCCGGACCGCCGGCGGCAAAACCGTCCGACGGCAAAACCCGTGCAGTGGGGACTGCTGCACGGGTTTTTCATAGAGCACAATTGTGCTCATTTTCGGACGGTTTTTCAGGCGGTCTGAAAAACCGCAAACCGGCTGAAAAACCGGCCGCAAACCCGTGCCGTGGAGACATGGCCTAATATGTAATTAAAAGATCATATACAATGCACAGCACTCGGTTATGGTTATTATGTATTGGTTATTGTTTGTAAAGGATCCTGAAAGGTCTGGTGACCATGAATTGATTTGACGTTTCAGTCGTTTGATGACCTTAGCCATACAAATCATGTTTAAGGATCAGAGATAAGAATGGAATTGTAGTGGGTACACTGTAGGAAAAGTATTGTGGTGGTAGCAGAGTATGATTATAATGCTAGCATTGCTCCTGCCTGCAAATACCTCCCTGCAAGCATTCCTTGTGCTGCTTAAGCCTCTGAGCGCTTCATATTTATATTCATATTCTGCTACCACCTTATCACTCTTCCTACCTTCTCTCCCTGAAAAGATGGAGACAGACACCAATGAATTCCCATCTGAGCTGAGGTCACGTTGTCGCTGGTGGATGGGCACATACAGTTTCAATCAAAATTGTATGCTAAGAACCTCAAATTTTCATGTAACCGAATGTAGCAGAAATGCATTTTGAAAAAATTCTTATATTTTCTTGACTGTTTTTTGTAGTGTTTATAGAGTGCTGCTCATATTGTGCTGTGTTTGCATTGCCTTTGCTGCCATGCCAGCGTGCACCTATACTAATTTCTTTAAAATTGTTTTGGATGTGCTGACTGATTTTTGGATTGTTTGCATGAGGGAGTGGCTGACCTCCATTTTGTGTGTGCACTCCGCCCATCCACACATAGGGCTACATGTGTAGAAAACTGTCTAGGGCTAAAACTCACCTCGTTGCCCATAGCAACCAATCAGAGCGGCCCTTTCATTTCATATAGTGCTCTGGAAAAATGAGGGGGCGCTCCGATTGGTTTCTATGGGAAACAAGGTGAGTTTTAGACAGAGACAGTTTTCATACATGTCGCCCATACTGTTTTTAATCAGAGCAGAATGTAGTTGGGACTTTCTTTCCATGCAAATCTGGAGGTCTGAACAGACACCAAGTGAGGGTAGGTTCCCATCTGTATTGAGGTCATCTTGTTTCTGGTGAATGGGCACTTACAGTTTTGATCAAATTTGTAAGAAACTAACATTTTCATGCATCCTAAAGTAGCAGAATTCCTATGTTCCCTTTGACTGTTTTTTTGGGCGTTGATAGATTGCTGATGATATTGTGTTGTGTTTGTATTACCAAGGTATGAGAGCTAAACAGATTAGCATAGAAGTCACAAAAGACGTTAGCAACCAACCTAGGGTTTGAGATAGATACACCATCCGTAGCTGTAAAACAAGTGATCACTGGAGTTTCATGGGACCGTTTTGTCATACAAGCTAGTAGATTACCACAACGCTCCCCCATATCAGAGTGACTGCTTAGTGAAGAAAGATATGGCTGCTAACAACGCCATTTTTTTTTTTTTTTTTTAAAAAACATTTTATTGATTTTATCATTTTTCATAAAGAAAACAACTCTGACATGGTAGAGATCAGAACATAAGTATACATTTCAGGCCTGTGCCCGAACAATTGAAGAATCATGCACAGAGTTCAACAAACATATACAGGGACAAAGTCAAACCTACATAGACAAAGATCAATCCTGCCTAGACAAAAACAATCCTACATAAACAAAAAAAATCAAACGAATAAAACCACTGTGCGTGCGTGCATCCTCATCCAGCTGAAGAATTTATGTCTCGTCAAAACCATGTGATGAGAGAGCCCACCGACTGTCCCAGTCTAATGGGTTTTGCCTGTTGTAATTGGGTTCCTAAACCTGAAGCCTTCCCAATGTACCTCCAATCCCCTCCCTGCAGTACCATCCTGTGTACTGGAAGGTTTGCATTAGGGCCCTAATTTCCCTGTCTGAATAGTGGGATTCAATAAAGGTTTTCCAACGTCTGAAAAAACCTGGAGTACGCGTCTCCTTGTGTCTCTCGGTTTCAAGCTTGTCAGCAACTAGGTAATCCTTTAGCTGTTTCATAACCCCAGTGGGAGATGGCAAAGTGGGTTTACTCCATTGTTGGAGCAGGCAGCGTTTCAGAGCAAGCAGAGCTATGTGCACTATTCCCGGGTACTTTGGCATGTCCTCCTCCCCCCTTGAGGAATCGCCCATGTCTCCCTCTTCTGAGGTCTAGGGGAATGAAAAATCAGAAGGTCATGTTGCATCCGTAACTGGATCTCAAAGTGCACCTCGATATAACTAACAATACTGTCCCAGTAGTCCTGTGAGAAACTGCACTCCCACAAGCCATGTCAGAGATCAGTTTTGTGTGTTACGCACTTGGGGCAATGTTGTAGCCTGTCAGGGAACCCCGGGGTGATAGGGAGGTTAAAGGCGTAGATAGCATTGTGAATGATTTTGAAGAAGGTTTCCTGCCAGGTCTCGCATATGACGTGTCTACGCACAGCGCCCAACCCCTGAAGAATGACTTCTGCAATCTGATCATCTTCCAGGCGATGATGACAGCATTGGAAGGCTTGCGAGTTTGTACGTCTCAAACACCACCCCCTCATCGCGTTATAAAGTCTAGAAAGGGAACAAGTATCTCGCAAAGAGGTGCTAAAGACGTCAAAGTTGTTCGGGGCGGTCTCCTTTGAAATATCTTTTAGCCTGTTTTTGCAAAAATAGAAAAGTTGGTATGCAGCAAGCGTGTGCGTGCCGGGTAGTGAGAATTTTTCTAGCATCTCCATGGGAGAAAGCCATCTAGGTGCCTTGTCGTGCATTAATTGCCCTACCGTCCGCAGACCCCTGTCTCTCCACATATGAAACATGGGGTTGGATTGTCCCAGTGGGAACTCTGCATGGTTCCATATGGGCATATCTTTAGATAATGTAAAGGAGAGGCCCAGCTTCTTACGTATTTCTTTCCAGACCATAAATGTGTCACGGATCAACACTGGGGATTCTATCGGAGTGGGTAGTTTGCAGTCTTTTTTATGAAATAGGGCCTGGGGGTGCCAAGGGAGCATTAGCTCTTGTTCCAAATCCCAATTAGAGAAGAAACTACGCCCCCACACCCAATCCAACACATGTCTGGCCAGACAGGCCAGATTATAGCCTCTAATATCTGGGAGATTCAATTCCCCTTCCCTAGTTGGCAGCATCAATTTCCGTAGTGCTATCCGAGGTTTTTTCCCCGCCCAAATAAACTTTGAAAAGCAAGAATTGACTCTATTAATGTCATCGTGTCTAAATAGGAATGGCAAGGTTTGCAACGGGTACAGCAATCATTTTAATAGCGTGGCATCTTCCAGCCAGTGAGAGCGAGGACCAATGCTTCAGATCTTGTGAGATTTTTTCAACAAGCGGGGGGACGTTCAATTTATATACTGTGTCCGGGGTTCTGTCAATTTTGATTCGCAAATAGGTGATATGATTTTGGGCTCGCGTGATGTCAATATTTAGGGAGTTCCATTGCAAAGGTGACAATTTTGGGCCCAGTTCCAAAATTTCACTCTTAGCAACATTTATTTTGTAACCCAAGAGGTTGCCAAATAGGTGCAAGGTTTCTAAAACTCTTGGGAGCTGGGCCAGGGGATTAGACATGAATAGTATAAGGTCATCTGCGAAAAGTGCGGTCTTAATTTCCCCACCTCCAAGTCTAATCCCCGAAAATCGATCAGACTCTTCTAAAAATTTGGCAAGGGGTTCTAAGGCTAAATTGAAAAGGAGAGGAGACAGCGGACATCCCTGTCTGGTCCCCTTCTGGAGCGAGAACCTGGAGGAAAGGAAACCTGGTGTGTGAATTTGGGCAGTGGGACTATTATAGATGGCTGAAAGATATGTTCTAAAGGCACCTGTGATTCCCATCGTGTTCAGAACAGTCCAGATCCAATCCCAGCGTACGTTATCAAAGGCCTTTTCTGCATCTAAGGCCACCAGAACGGGCTGTTCTCCTGGCACTGGCCTGTGATGGACCCGCTCCAAAGCTGCCAAGACCTTCCTAATGTTACCCACTGCGGCCCGCCCCCTGATAAAGACCTTCTGCGCCGGGCCGATTAGCTGTGGCATAAAACCCATCAAGCGGTCTGCCAAGATTTTGGATAGGATTTTCTGATCAATGTCGATGAGCGAGATAGGTCTGTAGGAGGCGGGTAGCAGTGGATCCTTCCCTTTCTTGTGGAGGACTTTTATATAGGCATTTTTAGATTCTGGCCGTAAAGAGCCGGAATGGAGGACCGAATTATAATAGTTTGCGAGAATCGGGGCAATTTGGTCAGTCAAGATTTTATATAGTTCCCCTGAGAACCCGTTGGGGCCCGGTGCTTTCCCTGCTTTTAGATGGCGAATGGCTGACTTGACTTCTGGCTCAGAGATGTCTTCGTTTAACATGTCCCTCTGCAAACTAGACAATTGGGGGAGCTTTACTTTAGATAGGAAGTCCCGGCGGTCTGACGTGGGAGATTGTCTGAGGAGTAGAGCAATGTATAGAATTGTCTAAAGGTGTCATTGACACGCTTCACATCACAAATTATGGAACCGTCAGTTGCTCATATGGCCGGAATATGTGTGGGTTTGTGGGAACCTTTCAAGATTCTAGACAGGAGTTTCCCTGACTTGTTCCCGTATCGGAAAAGAGTAGAGTGCATGTGGGATCTATGTAATTTTTCCCTACGGTCCGCCCATAGATCGAACTCGCGTTTGGCCTTCTCCCACTCCACTCTATGCGTGTCTGACCCGTCTTGTAGAAAGGCTTTATAAGTCTCCTTAACAGACTCAGAAGCTGAGAAATAGGAGCTCTTGAGATTTTTTCTGTATGAGAAGGTGTAGGCTATAACTCTACCTCTTAATACCACCTTTCCTGTTGCCCAATAAAGTGCCGGGTCATTTAGATGGACTTCATTGTCCTTGGCGAACACCATCTAACCAGTCTCTGACCATATCCGCAAAACTGTCTGTCTTGGCCAGGTACGCTGGGAACTTCCAAATAAAATCCGTGCCCTTAGGGAACGTGTCCGCCAAGTCCAAGGAAATTGGGGCATGGTCAGAAATGACCAGATCCATAATCTGTGCATGTTCCACTCTCTGTAACAGGGAGTCTGAGACCAATAAGTAATCTAGCCTGGCCCACGACTGATGGACCGGAGAGAAAACAGTAAAATCTCTCTTGTCCGGGTACCTTTCTCTCCAACAATCATGGAGGCTGGCAGTATCCGCCAGGTGCTGCAGAAACCCCTTACCGGGCGATTGGGTATCTCTCCCCCTCTGAATGCTTGAAGGTCCACCCCTTCTGTCCAAGAGAGGGCCCATAACCCCATTCATATCCCCCCTATGATCTGCTGCTGGTTCGGGTCATTGGAGATCCTCTCCTTAAGAGTCTGAAAGAAGGCCCGATTGTGGCCATTTGGGCCATATACATTATATATACTGAGATCTGTACCTCCACATTTAATGTCCAGGTGAGAAAGTCTCCCTTCTGTATCGAAGTTATGTGAGATTAGCTCGAACGTGAAATTTTTGTGTATAAGGGTAACGACCCCTGCTTTGCCTCCCACCGCTGGAGACCCAAAGACATGACCAACACAATCCCCTCCTCCCCCCCAGCAAAGCTAATATCTACTCTACTGCCAGACCTAATTGAATACAACGGAAAAAAACGCCACAAGTAACATTTGACAAATTTAAAGTCACTTAGGAGTAAGCCAGTGGTAGGCGCCCTGAAAATTCAAAGGATATTCACTGTAGAAGAGTCCAAGACTCAACGAAGTTTTACTGGATCCAGGCGAGAAGTCCATAATCCTCAATCCGGGGCGTGTTCCGGTAGGGATTCCGCTCTTGGTTGGCGTCGTTCCTTAGGCGAGAGCGGTGGAGGAGACGCCGATTGGTTCCAGGGAGAGTCCCTAGTTCTCTTCTTGGTGAAGGTTTCACGATTATCACCTCCAGATGCCGACCTAAGAGGTCTAGAAAGGTCCCCCAAGTCCAGAACTTTGGAAAGAGATTGTTCAGCCTCCACAGCCAAAGCGAAGAATCGAGGAGGACCATCCGGGTCCAGCACCTTGAGAGTCGCCGGGTATAGAATTTGGAATCTAATTCTTTGTTTGAAGAGCGCCATGCAGATCTTGCTAAACGCTCAGCGTCGTTGGGAGACATCAGCGGAAAAGTCCTCAAACAGGAGAACTTTGTGGCCTTTTATGAGTAGAGGAACATTCAACTTGCAATAAGCCCTGAGGATTTCCGTCTTGTCATTAAAGTCTAAAAGCGTCATAATGACGGTGCGGTTTCTTGGTCTTGCTTGCGCCCTTGAAGAATGGGAGGCTTTATCCTCTGGACCCACCCGGTGCACTCTTTCAACACGACACACGTGATTTAGACCCAGAGCTGCTGGTAACTCTTCCTGGCATAAGTCCTGGAGGTCTCTTTGTTTCACTGATTCAGGCAATCCCACCATCCTCAGATTGCTCCTTCTGGAGCGATTTTCAAGGTCCTCAATGCGCTCCTGTTGGACCAACTGGGCTTTGGCGCAAAGCTTGAGCTTGGCATTTAGGGCACTATTGTCGGTCTTCAGATCGTTAATTCTCATCTCTAGTTCGTCCATTCTGACGGCCTGAGTGTGGACCTCTTGTTGTATTTTTGTTAGAGAGGCCTGGACTGTTGTTTCTAGAGCAGCCTGCAGGTCAGGGGCTATATGCCTGGCCACTTCCATGGCCAGTAATTTGTAGTCAATGGCATATGGTGAATGGCTGCTGTGTGGGGTGCTGATGTAACTGAGCTCTGTCCCGGGCTCTGCATCCCCTCCACTGCAGCTGCTGCGCCCCCCCCCTCCTCCTCTCTGACCTGCTTATGCTGGGCAGCATGTGGAGCAGCCGCCATCTTAGGCTCTGCCTGTTGTTGTTCTCAGGTGGCTCCTGGACGCTGTGCGCTCCGCAAGATGTACCGCCCCATCGAGTGATGACGCGGCTGGTGAGCGGACCTTCTGCGGGTCTTTTCCGGGTCCAGTCGGCGCTGCTACAAGCAGCTGTTTGCGGGTCTCGCTGGCAGGGGTCGGGAGCCGAGGCGCACTACATCCCCCGGCGCTGGAACCGGAAGTCCCATAAACGCCATTTTGATATATTGCTATTAGAAAGGTTAAGTATATATTCCAACTCCGCATTAGTGACCTCCAGAGCCAAGGAGTCAGTCTTCGATGTGTATGAGCGTTTTAAATCTGCAACAGCAGTTGAAAGTTCCCCTCCAACATACGTTTTAAAAGCATCCAAAATTACCAATAGTGAAGAGTTTGCTTTATTGAATGATATGAAGTCTGACCACTTAGCAGTGAAGCAGGGAACAGGCGGAAGTATTGGAAGCCAGAAAGAGTTGAATCGCCACATTCTGGTTTTAGTGAGATCCGACAACACTAAGTTTACTGTAATTGGAGAGTGATTTGAGACCGAGTGGGAGAGGTAAGCACAATGGGTAATGATGGGGAGAAGCTGTCTATTTACCAGAGCAAGATCAATTCTTGACAATGCATTATGACCAGGAAAAAAACAGGAGTATTCAGAGGATGAAGGATGACAGGGTGTCCACATATCCAGCAGCCCCATTGAGTCAACCGCTAGTTGAGAGAAGAAGGTAAAGCTATAGAGCCAGAGGTCAGCCCCGGGGTAAACTTGTCTAATCTAGTATCCAAGAGAGAGTTAAAGTCTTCCAGTCAAAGAGTCGTAATATTGAGCCATCTCAAAACAAAGGCTATACAATAAATAAGAGAACGGTTGAATGGATGTAAATATTAATTAGGATTAATGACTTATTATCAACAAAACAATACAGAATGCACCTCTCATTTTTGTCAATATCAATGGCATCTAGCAAAAAGAGAAAACCCCTAATGTAAGAAGACGACTCAGAAAGAGAAGAACATTACGAATGAAAGATCCAAACTATACAGTGAAAAAAAAAAGTATTTAGTCAGCCGCCAATTGTGCAAGTTCTCCCACTTAAAAAGATGAGAGAGGCCTGTAATTGACATCATAGGTAGACCTCAACTATGAGAGACAACATGAGAAAACAAATCCAGAAAATCACATCTGTCTGATTTGGAAAGAATTTATTTGCAAATTATGGTGGAAAATAAGTATTTGGTCACATACAAACAAGCAAGATTTCTGGCTCTCACAGACCTGTAACTTTTACTTTAAGAGGCTCCTCTGTCCTCCACTCATTACCTGTAGTAATGGCACCTGTTTGAACTTGTTATTAGTATAAAAGTCACCTGTCCACAACCTCAAACAGTCACACTCCAAACTCCATTATGGTGAAGACCAAATAGCTGTCGAAGGACACCAGAAACAAAATTGTCGCCATGCACCAGAGTGGGAAGACTGAATCTGCAATAGGCAAGCAGCTTGGTGTGAAAAAATCAACTGTGGGAGCAATAATTAGAAAATGGAAGACATACAAGACCACTGATAATCTCCCTCGATCTGGAGCTCCACACAAGACTGTGGGGTCAAAATGATCACAAGAACGGTGAGCAAAAATCCCAGAACCACATGAGGGGACCTAGTGAATGACCTGCAGAGAGCTGGAACCAACATAACAAAGGCTACCATCAGTAACACACTACGCTGCTAGGGACTCAGATCCTGCAGTGCCAGACATGTCCCCTTGCTTAAGCCAGTGCATGTCCGGGCCCATCATAAGTTTGCTATAGAGCATTTGGATGATCCAGAAAAGTATTGGGAGAATTTCATATGGTCAGATGAAACCAAAGTAGAAGTGTTTGGTAGAAACACAACTCGTAGTGTTTGGAGGAGAGAGAATGCTGAGTTGCATCTAAAGAACACCATACCTACTGTGAAGCATGGGGGTGGCAACATCATGCTTTGTGGCTGTTTCTCTGCAAAGGGACCAGGACAACTTATCTGTGTACATGAAAGAATGAATGGGGCCATACATTGTGTGATTTTGAGTGCAAACCTCCTTCCATCAACAAGGGCACTAAAGATGAAACATGGCTGGGTCTTTCAGCATGACAATGATTCCAAGCACACCACCAGGGCAACGAAGGAGTGGCTTCATAAGAAGCTTTTCACGGTCCAGGAGTGGCCTAGCCAGTCTAGAAAAAGCCCAACCACAGCCCCAAAACAACACTGCTCTAGAGGAGATCTGCATGGAGAAATGGGCCAACATACCAGAAACAGCGTGTGCCAACCTTGTGAAGACTTACAGAAACTGTTTGACCTCTGTCATTGCCAACAAAGGATATATAACAAAGTATTGAGATGAACTTTTTTGATTGACCAAATACTTATTTTCCATCATAATTTGCAAATAAATTATTTCCAAATCAGACAATGTGATTTTCTGGATTTGTTTTCTCACATTGTCTCTCAAAGTTGAGGTCTACTTATGATGTCAATTACAGGCCTCTCTCATCTTTTTAAGTGAGAGAACAATTGGTGGCTGACGGAATAGTTTTTTTCCCCACTGCACTTGGCTTTTTGTGTGTGTGAGCATAAGAACCAACCATATGGGTTTCCTGAAGGCAAATAATGTTAGTCATATGGGCTCTAAGGTATCTTAGGACCAAAGTCCGCTTAAGAGATTCATTTAACCCCCTCACATTCCAGGATACACATTTTAAAGTAGTTATGTTGGCCATTTAGAAATCTGAATCAGGGATGCAACGGCTAGCCTCAACCACCCACCCCTCCAGCAGGACTATAAGATATCTACCACACATAAAAGAAATACATAGACTTATTGCCCACAGCCTCAAAAGATTTTGGTCAGCCTCAGCAACCCTCCACCCTACATCCTTTCCCCAACTAATGAATGCATGTCCCAAACTGGAATCCAACAGAACAAGAAAAAGCAAAAATACGCTCAGAAACAATCAGCCACAGGTGTTGGCTGAGCAGCACTACAAACAAGGCTCACTGAAAGAGGAGAAAAACCCCAAAGGATAACATACAATATGATAGCAGAGAACATGTGTAGAAGAAAAACACAGTGTGTAAGATCGCGCAACTCATTCTTTATTTATAAACATATACGTTTGGAACATGGTTGTGTGAATTTTAGAAAACCAGCAAAAAGTGTATTTAAGAATAATGAAGATATTAAGCATCAAGACAAAAAAGTATACAGCCGTATTCAGAACTGCTGCCTGCAACCTGTATGCAGATGAAAGCAGGAGGACAAGGATAATCTCCCTATAAAGGAAAGAACGTTATGGCAATAGAATTAGTTACTGAATGCATAACCATAGTTTAAAAAGTGAGAAGGACCCTAAAAGGGGAAACATCCATAGGTCAATAATATGGAGTATATCACCTAGAGTCAATAAAGGATACACATAGTCCAGAAATCAAGCAGGCAAATAGAAACATCACTGGGGCCTCCAAGAGACACTGCCAGAATGTTTGTCCAACCAGTCGTGGGCATCTGTAGGAATATCAAAGAAATTAGATTTCTCACCTACTTGTATACGCAGTCTAGCCGACTACACTATTGCATACTTTCAGGCCTCTTTCATGTAGCTTGGCCTTTGCAGAATTTAACTGACCCCGCTTAAGCTGGACTTCCAGAGAGAAGCCTATGCAGACATGAATCTGGATGTTTTCATAAGGGATCGGGCCTTTTTCCCGACGTAGTAAAACATCCCAATCATGTTCAGGAATTTTTCAATGAAGGTATGTGGTGGGGCGCGAGGAGGTTGTTTTGGCAGGATATGATGAGGCCCTTCAACCACGAACATCACTGAGAAGCTGTCCCTGCTGAAGGTGTTAAGAGGGTCTCAAGAAAGGCCTCAGGATGGGATCCCTCTGCCCATCAGGAAAACGAATGAAGCGCAGTTTGCATCTCCGGAGACGATTCTCTAGGTCATCAACATATTGACAGGGTTTATCAACTTTTGTTGTAATTTCAGAGTTTGATTTCCACTGGAGTAGCACAGTCCTAAAGGCCATCCACTCTTTGCTTGACTTCCATGACTGTTTCACGCAATATTTGTGCATCCTGATGCAGCAGGGATATTCCGACCTTAATTTAGTTAATTTTGGTCAATAGCCTGGTTTGACACTTGTGGATGCCTGTAAGACTTTTTGAGTATCTGAACTAGGGTTCTCCTGAGAAGTTGTCGGATGCTCATTAGCAGGAGTAGTAGGTGCAGAGGACTGGCTTTTTTCATCCATCTGTTCCTGTCTACGAAAACAGTTAAGGGCATCATGTGGGGGAGTAGAACATCAGGAGCAGAAAATAAGGAAAAAAATGGGGGATATGAAATTATCATTAAAAATAAGGACCGGTCTCACTGGTAACTACATGAGCTATTGGAGGCGATTGTTCACCGCACATTGGGATGGCTGCTGAGCAAATTGTAGAAGTTGAACTTTGGGAAGATGTGTTATTGGCACAGTCCTTATCATCCCCCAGCGTAGTATCTATAACTAACCAACACAGGAAGAACATTTCCAGCTTTACAGAGTGTTCACTGTGAACTGGCAGGAGATCTGAATTAATCAGTTATGCTCTGGACATATAATAGTTGTTGGTGCATGTACGAGGCAATGTCCGGGGCATGAGGCAATGTCCCATAGGCCACTTTCACTCCAGACAGGATCACCACTCAGCTGTCTCTTCCGTACGCCTCTCCAGCAGCAGCCATAGCACAAGGGAGAAGTGTGCAGAGAACGGGCAAAGAAAAATCTCACCAGGGTGTGCGGACATCAGAGCAGAATCCCGTAGCCTCGAAGCCCTGCTCCTCTAGGTAGACAGCCGGGTCCGGAAAATGCCAGTCAGATGTAGTGTACAGTAGTGAAGTGCAACTAGTACAGCGTGGTCCCTACTGCACATGCTCAATAGATAAATATACAACCGCCTTTATATAATTGTAAGCAACCTATACGTTCCTGGGTCTCACTTTGGGATCTTCCCTGGGATTCCCATAGTCCAAACAATTCAATATGACAAAGGTGGACCTGTTATTAGAAAATTATTCATCTTTATCCAAAAAAAAAACGACATACTTTCATACAATCAAAAAAAGCATCGCATCTGTATCATTCAAAAGACTATAGACGTAGGTTTGCATAACAGGTAAATACCTTATAGGAGCCATTCACTCATTTTGTAGACAGGATTAGCATGGACAACCGGCCGGGTGAAACGCCGCAATGATGCAACGTTTCAAGGGATCAACTCCTCTTTCTCAAGCATTGGCGCGTGTTCCTAGTATCCTTCCCTTTAAAAATACCTTTTTTTTTTTTTTCTCTTCCTTTATTTCTTCCTCCTTAACCCTTTCCTTCCTAAACTATTATTAAAAACATTTTAAAACTCAGTTTCTTCATTCAGACCATTAGGGCACTTTAGAATCTAATGATAACTACCAATATGTTTCTTTTCTTAAAATTGTATCTCATTCTGTTCTGCTTTGCTACCTTTAACACAAACACTACACCATCCTGTATACACCACCTTAATTCTGAACAACATTGTGGTCACTGTTCAAAAAAATTTAGCTCTCGAACTTTCACCAAAATTCTTATCTTAGTTACACTAACTACTGCTATTTCCAGTTCTTTCTTATGTTTTGAAATTCCTAATAGCACTTTCAATGCTCATTTAGAACAATTTTGATTTTTCTTCTGCTGGTTTGTCCAACATATACAGTACTGTCCACATGGACACTATTAGCATTATTGACTGCTTTGGACTCACATGGTAAAAATAACTTTTTTATCGAATTTTTGTACCCCTTACTTGGGTGACAAATTTCCGATCCCTTGATTATCGATTTTTTTTTGTACTGTTGTACAATTGAGAGGCAGGAAAGGTCCCCTTTTCTTGTATAGAAAGACTTGTTGTTTCTCTAGTTTGTTTTCCTTTTTAGAGATCAGATAGACATTAGGGTATCTCCATAACGAGCGGCACCTTTTTTTTTTTAATAAATAAATCTCGGAGGTTTAGCAAACAACTTGCCAAAACGATCAGTCACTTTGTAAGATTTTCCCATTATTAAGTATACATTTCTTTATCAATTTATGCAATTGGAAAAAAAAAAAATTTTTGAACATATTTAGATATATACAATAAATCTATTCCCTCTTTTGATTTATTTACCATAATCAATTTTTCAATAATTCATCTCTGGAAATTCATCGCGGCCACCTCTTCTCACCTATTTTCACCAGTTCTTTTTTATCATTATAATATCCCTCTTCCACTTTGCGCTGAACTTTTTGATTAATTTTTCTCATAGCCTCTTTGTAACCAGTTCATCGGTGGAACAAATGCGTCTTTGCTCGGTGGACAAATGTCCTTTAGGTATACCTCTGAATACTTGAGAAGAATGATAGCTTGCTTTGAGTGCAAACTGTTATTGCGCTCCACCTTTTGTACTGAGACAAATTAAGTGGAAAATCACCATGATATTATTGATGTTCAACGTCCAGATTTGTATTATGTGCATGTCCTTTTCCATGTGAACAGAATGAGAGGGACACGTGTATTCAAAATTCCAAAATTCATCTAATTGTTTCCTCACTGCCACCCAATAGTAAAACCACGTCGTCCACATATCTCATCCATCTCACAATGGTAAGACGTAAACGTAGAAGAAAAAACCGTATTGTTCTCAAACCCCACATTACATATTCGTTATACTAGGGGGCAAGTCGAGACCCCACGAAATGCCCTGTTTTTGCAAGTAAATATCTGTTTTCCAAAACAAAAGAATTTTTTTTGTTAATATTATTTCTAACAGTGCCATCAAAAAACCTATAAATGCTTGTCTCAAAGTTGGATTCTTCACTAAAGCCATAACGCTGTTCGTTGGCAGCATTCAAGCCCTGATCTATCAGGGATATTTAGTATATAGCGATTTGATTTCCATCAGTCACCAAAATGTGTAACCTGTGAAGGGATCTATTTGTTTCTAATGCTCTCAGCTAACTGTCCTGTGTCTTTTAGGCAGTGTGTGTGTCGATAACTTCTTCTGTAGAAAATTTCCACAAAAAATAGCTAGGTTTCCAAGACCCGTTTTATCCCGGAGCACGATTGGTCACCTTAGGGGGTTTACTTTAGGTGATTTTGGACTTTTGGGACCAATAGAGATAGGGGTCCTAGGGATTCTTCCTAGGTCTAACACTGCATGCTACGACTCTAGAGTGAGTATATCAAACCAACCGTAGTACCGACGAGTTCCTAAGATCACCAACTCTACATCCAATATTATTTATCCGGACGATCTAAAATAATAACAAAGAACGCTGGTATGCTCTTAATTAATAGAAACTCTAAGGACATGATTATTAAACTAAACAACATATACAGGAAGCAATGTGAATATGAGTCAAGAATTTAACACCTTGGAAGGAGAAAAATTTAAGAAACAAGTGCTTCTTAGAACAATTTAAAGCATCACAACAGGGAAATTTCCTGCATATTTGGATGAAGTTTTAAAACACAACAACTACAAAATAATTGAGAAAATTTGAAAGGATATAAGGACTATCTTCATGTACGTGATATACATGGGCAAAGGAGCGCAACCAGAACCGCAGATGTGAAAGAAGATCAAATCAGCAGAAATAAAGAACATACTGGATAACGCATCCACATCAGAGGTAATCAGTCAGGGGCGTAATGAGACAACTTAGATCCAAGAACCAACAAAATAAAGGAAAAAACAAGATTTTTTTAGAGGAATATGACAACACGGGAGGAAAACGATCAGGGAGCCAGTGGTGGAAAATACGACGGTGGCAAAAGAAAAGGCCAAGTGGGCAGACCAAAGAAGAAAATATAGAGGAACGCTTATTAATCAATATTTCTGATAAACATCTATCAGCACAGAGAATGTCTGTTATTAACAAAGTACTTTTAATTTTGTACCAACATTTTCCACTTAACTCTTGTGATTTTCAGGTGATTTTTAAACAAATTTTTGTAGGATACCAACGATTAAAAATTATTTCAGCAGCAAAACTTGTGTATGATAACAAGATATAGTACCGTGGGAAAACTAATGGAGTCAGAGTTAGCGTTATTTTGATCGGAGTAAGAAAAAGACAGTAGACAAATATAACATAACATAAAAAAAAGAAAGTTAAGAATATGGTTCCTAGGCTAGGATAAAGGAGAAGAAAAAAGAAAGGTGATAATTTAACTAAAGAAGAGAAAACATTGCACTGAAGGAATTAAACAAGATAAAGACTGTTATTATTGAAGAAAGCGGAAAAGGGGGGCTACGTCCTAATGAAATCGTACCCAATATGTGGAGGAAGCAGAGTCTCAGCTAACTGACACAAATAGATTACCTCCCTCTAGATAGAGATTCCAACTATAGAGAATAGCAGCTAATAATTCAAAAACCCCCCCAACATTGGAGGAGGCATTTCTATCTACCCCTCCATTTTCAGAACATATCAAAAAATCTTTTAGAAAGAAACACCTAGGAGGAACACCCTATCTTCTATTTGGCCCAAACTTCCACAAATCCGCTAAAGAAACCCCCCAGGAGGACCAATCGTCTCCGGGATACACTCGTCCATATGGAACCTCTAGCTATTTTTGTGGATTAATTTCTACAGTGAAGCAAGTTAATATCGACACACACTGGCCTAAAAGACTCAGGAACATTTTCCTGAGACATAAGACACAATCGATCCTTCACGAGGTTACAATTATGGTGACTATTGACAGTCCAAATTGCTATATACTAATATACCCGCGAAGATCAGGGCTTGACAAAGCACACGAAAGCGTTAAGTGAAGATCCAACTTATGGAGCAACGCATTTATAGGTTTTTGATGGCACTGTTAGAAATAATATTAACAAAGAAAATTTCTTTCGTATTATGGACAACATATTTACTTGTAAAAACAACAAGGCATTTCGATGTCTCCGACTTCCCCTAGTAAACGAATCTTACATGGTGGGGTTTGAGAACCAATACGTTTTTTCTTCTAAGTTTACAGTCATACATTTGTGAGATGGATGATAATATGTGGAGTTGGATGCGACGTGGTATTACTATGGGGGTGAGGCAGGTGAGAACAATTATATGAATTAATGAATTTTTTGAATACACTTGGTTCCCTCCTCATTCAGTTCACAATGGAAAAGGACATGCACAGAAGACAATATCGGACTGTTGAAATCAATAAATATCATGATAGATTTTCCCACTAATTTGTTCAGTAAAAAGGTGGAGCGCCAAGTAACAGTTTTGGCACAAAGCAAGCATCATTCTTCTCAAGTATTCCAGAGGTAAATCCTAAAGGACAATTTGTCGAGCAAGACGCATTTTTTCCACCATGAACCTGTACAAAGAGGCTAGGAAAAATTAATCAAAAGTTCAGCGCAAGAGTGTATAATGTAAAAGAACTTGGTGAAAATAGGAGAAGAGGTGGCGATGATTTCCAGAGGATGAATTATTGAAAAATAGATCTATTTAAATAAATCAAAAGAGAAAGATTTATGTTATATATTAAATAAGATCATCATGGCTAAATTTGATAAAGAACTGAAAACTTAATCAATTAACATTCATACAAAGTGTGATGAATGTTTTGGCAATAGATTGCTCAACCTCCGAGTATTTTATTATAAAAAAGCCGCTCGTAAGGAATTACCCTAATGTCATCAGATCTAAAAGAAAACAAACTAGAGAAACAACACGTCATTCTAACACGAAAGAAAAAGGGACCTTTCCATGCCTCAATTGTCCAAACTGTACATCGATAGATCAAGGGATCGGGAAATTTGTTCACCCAATTAATGGAACAAAAATCCGATAAAAAAGTAATTTATTTTACATGTGAGTCCAAAGCATCCATATATATGCTAAAGTGTCCATAGTGGCAGATACTGTATAATGTTGGACAAACCATCAGAAAAATCAAAATTCGTCTAAAATGAAGCATAAGAGAGTGCTAATTTAGGAATTACAAACAAAAGAAAAGAACAGAATAGAGAAGATAGTGTAGCAACAGATAAGAATATTGGTGAAAGTTTCGGTAGCTAAAATTTTTTGAACAGAGCACCAAGTTCAGAATTAAGTGGTTTATAAAGATGGTGTGTAAAGGTAGCAATCAGAACAGAATAGATACAATTGGTTAAGAAAGAAACATATTGGATAAGTATCATTAGATTCAAAGAGCCCTAATGTCTGAATGAAGAACTGAGTTTTAAAATTTTTTAAAATAGTTTAGAAGGAAATGATTAAGGAGGAAGAAAAAAAGTGAAGAGAAAAAAAAAAAGGGAATTAAAGGAAGTGATACTAGGAACAACGCCTGCTTAGAAAGAGGGTTGAACCCTTGAAACGATTCAATTCATTGCGGCGTTCACCCGGGCCCGGTTTGTACCCATGCTACAACCTGTCCCTACAAAATGCAGTGAAGCGCTACTAAGGTATTTACCTGTTTATGCAACCTACGTCTACTATTCTATTTGACTGATACAGATGCGGATGCTTAATGATTGTTGATAAAGTATGTTCGTTTTTTTGGATAAAGGAAGAATAATTTTTCCTAATATAACGGGTACCACCTTTTGGCCATAATGAATGTGTCCCCACTGCACATGCACCACTGAGCAGAAACCCACAGCAGCACAATCCGGCAGCTGGAGACAGGCAGCTGATGTCTGCAGCTTTTTGCACTCCAGAGGACACAGCAAGGCCACAGAGGTGGTCTCTCAGGGCGGGCAGCACAGAGGACGCCACAGGCACTGTCCTTCAGTCACTCCAGGAGGACAGGCAAAGATGATGTCTCCAATGCAGCTGACAGGTAAGCACTGAACCTCTCAGCAATCAGTAGTTGCTCTTCTCCACGGAGGGATACAAAATGGTGGGCCGCCCGTACACAGCTGGCTATTTTTACCTCACTAAACAGTGGCAGAATTTTGGGCCAGCACTGTACCCAAGCGCAGCAGGGCCACAGGTACTCACGACACCAACAAAAAATTCAGGATATAGGCAGGATAGTGGCATGTGTATCAGGAGTAGAGATGGGGCGAATTTTATCAAAAATTCGCTTCGGGTGACTCGCCGAATTTTTTCCGAGACAAAATTTGTTTTTCGGTCCCGAATTACCTTGGGACGAAATCGCATTAAAAAAACAGCTATTTCCAGCTGCAAGAGCCTGCAAAGGGTGCTTGTAGAACGTTGTGCCATCTTAAATAAGCAGAGGGGGAGCTTGGTTTGGTCTTCATACAATGTTGTGTTTTAGTATGACACGCACATGACTCGCCGTCCGCTCTTAGAAACGCTTTCATATAAAGATTCACTGGGCAAAACTGATCCAAAAAACTCAAGAGGGAAAGTAGTCCAATAAAAGGTCATATGCCAGCGAAAGCAGGAAAAAAACAAGCTGAGAGTCTCAGTGTGCAACATTAGTGACAGATGTGTGGAGGTGACGGTTCAGACACAGCAGCATGGATGTCAGAGGAGAGGCACAATGAGACATTCAGGAGGTGGCAAAAACAGGAGTAGCCACAAGTGGCACAATGAACAGCGATGTGGAGGTGACGGCCGGGCAGCCACAGCAGCATGAGGTCAGAGAGTGGCACAATGACATTCTGGAGGTGGCAAAAACCAGTAGTAGTCCACAGAGTGGCCCAAGACACAGATGTGGAGGTCACGGCATGCACAGCATGAGGTCCAGCAGTGGCACAATGATATTCTGGAGGTGGCAAAAACTGGAGTAGGCCACAGAGTGGCACAATGACACAGTGTGGAGGTGACGGCGGCAGCCACAGCAGCATGAGGTCAGAGAGTGGCACAATGACATTCTGGAGGTGGCAAAAACAGGAGTAGGCCACAGAGTGGCACAATGACACAGTGTGGATGTCACGGCAGCAGCAGCAGCATGAAGTCAGAGAGTGGCACAATGACATTCTGAAGGTTGCAAAAACAGGAGTAGGCCACAGAGTGGCACAATGACACAGTGTGGAGGTCACGGCAGCAGCAGCAGCATGAGTTCAAACAGTGGCACGATGACATTCTGGAGGTGGCAAAAACAGGAGTAGGCCACAGAGTGGCACAATGACACAGTGTGGAGGTCACGGCAGCAGCAACAGCAGCAGCATGAGGTCATAGAGTGGCACAATGACAGAGTGTGGAGGTGGGTGGCAATACCTGGTAAAGATGGTTGGTGGCAGATGGAGAAATTGTCCACAGATGTGTGGCATCAGGCGGGTGGCGGCATCAGAATAGTGGCTGAGGCAGGTAGTTTGAATCCAGACTCATTTCTCACAGTTTGGGTGAGGCGTCATGGCTGATGTAGTCTGACGCCTAAGGCATTGGTGTGTGGAAATCCTGGCCGATCCACACCTGATTCATCTTGACAAAGGTCAGTCATCCACATTTCCCGTGACAAGCGGGTTCTCCTTGGGGTAACGATGCCCCCACCCGCACGAACACCCACTCTGATGCCACACTACTGGCCGGGCAGGACAGTTTCTCCACTGCAAACTCGGCAAGTTGGGGCCACACATCCATTTGGCTGCCAGAAAGTCAACCCGGATCTCTAACGGGAGTGGCAGAGTGCTGTCCCAAGTAGGCCACCACCTTTGGTTCAGGGACTGCTCCAGGTCCTGCTGCTGTTTGGCGATTGCCCTCCTCACTGGGCGGGTGAAGGAAGCACCATAAAGTGACTCCAACTTGGGTTGCTGCTGATGGAGCTGTTACTGCTCCTACCCCCCGCATTTTTCCCCCAAGCAGCCCCGGCAGTAGAAATGGAGCCTGAAGAACCCCCCGGTCAGACCTGTTCAGAGGAGGGACGATGCCGCACATGGGCAGCGGCCAACTGACTACGGAGGATTTCCCTATAGTATTTGAGTTTGTCCTCCCTCTCAAAGCTGGGAAAAAGGCTCCCATTTTGGACCGGTAGCGAGGTCCAATAGGGTGGAGACCAGAAAGCCCATCCCTCTGCCGGATGCTGACTTTTTCGGCGTCAACAGCCAGGCAAATCAGCATGCTGCGGGCCATCTGCACAATTACTCCCGAGGGCTCCCTGCCTCCATCTCCACTGTAAAACTGCCACGGTGCTTGTGGTTCACTGCCTCGTCTTCCTCATCTCATCTACCTCCTCCAGCTGCTCCTGCTCCTCCTCTCTTGCACCTGGTAGAAAAAATACACTCATTTCACCAGACAATGTTTTTCTGCTCCAATGTCCTCCTCCTCCTCCTCCATTTCAGTCCCCACCGGACCATGTGCCACGAGATGTATTTCGCCACGCCCTCCATCCCTTGCCCAACAGATTTTTTCAGCATCTGTTCCAGGACATGAAGCAGTGGAATGACTTTATTCATCCCGTAGTCCTGGCGACTGACAAATAACGTTGGCCTCCTCGAATGCCTCAACAAACGGCAGGTGTCACCATGAGCGCCACTGGCTGACATCAAAGTTACACAGGGAGTACTCCTGTCCGCCTGGATCATCAAAAATTCGTTAATGGCCTTTCTCTGTTTATACAGTCGTCCAACATGTCAGGCTGGAATTCCAACGGGTGGAAACATCGCATAACAGAGTGTTTTGGGGGAGGCCGTTCTGCGCTGCAACTCGAGGAGGGTGTTCCTGGCTTTGTAGGAATGGATGAAGTGCAGCACCAGTTTTCCGGCCATTTTTCAGAATCTTCTGAAGATCGGGGGAAGACTTCAGGAACCTTTTCACAACCAGATTGGACAAAATGCGCCATGCACGGCGCATGGACCATCCCTCCTCGTGCAGCGCGGACACCATGTTACTCCCATTGTCCGTCACCATGGTTCCATTTGCATTTGGGGCGGGGAGAAAGCCACCATCGATTTCTTGCTGCATGACACGGAGCATTTTCCTCCCCTGTGTGACTTCGTTTGCCGAGGCAAGCCAGTGTAGAACTGCGTGACACCGCTGTGCCCTACACATGGGGTATGATGGAGCAGTACTTGGGGGGGGTGAGGTGGTGGTGTGGTGGAGGAGGAGGAGGCGGCGGACATTGGCGCAGGAGCCGCATTTGACAACGTGAGGAGAAAAGCGCCGCCCGCCTGTCCAAGTTTTTGGTTGCCTGGCAGGAAGCACATTCACCCAATGGCCATAAAGGACATGTACTGGCCCTGACCGTAGTTACAGCTCCAGACATCCGCCGCTGCCCGTGCACCTTGAACAAACCGATAAGCTCAAGGACTGGCCCACTTTTTTGTTCTACATATTTATGAATTGCTGGTACTGCCTTTTTGGAAAAGAAATTACGGCTTGGAACTCTCCATCTCGACTCGGCACAAGCCATTAGTTCTCTGAAAAGGTGCAGAGTCCACCATTTGGAAAGGGAGACTGCAGTACCAATAACTTGGACAGGAGCACGGTCAGCTGCTGCACCTTAGGATGGTTGGACGCATACTGTTTTTCTCTTTGCAATTTGCCTCGCTGAACGACTGCTGGCGCCATGAGTAGCGAGGAGCAGGAGCATCTGGACCGGGAGATGATGTCAAAGAGAAACAGCTCCCTTCTGCAGAGGTGGTTTGGAGCCTTTACTGGCTGCAATGGCAGCGTGCCAGTGGCCGCCGCTGCTGCTGCGGCGGCAGGATGGACCACCACATCTGAGCCAAACGTTTCTCCCCGGCCACCGATGGTGACGCTGCATGTGTTGACGCAGGGCCGTGGTGCCAACGTTAGCTCCCTGGCCATTTCTTCACTTTCTGCCCACAATTCTAAAATATACCCATATTCGGCTCCTCCGGGGTCTTAAACAAAGAACTGCCACACCGCCGAGTAGCTGATTTTAAACCGCCAACTCTCCGCACTGAGGACTAATACCGCCGCTGCCTCGCTGAGCCCCTGTGCCGCTACTTTCTTGGACCTGCGAAGCGGGTTTCTACCCCGTTGCCGCTTGGCTCCCGAAACCTCACACTGCTGCTAACCCCCCGCTGACTCCCGGCCACCCACCCCACTGCCCGGCTGCGCCGCTGCCTGACGCGCAAGCTGACGCCCCCCTCTCCTGACATGATGAAGCCCTTGCTTCACCCGCTCCCAAGTGCGGTCAGCTATATCATCATCTATTTGTGTTTCATCGTCACTGCTGTCCTCATAACCGGTCTTGGTAAGCAGAGGCTGACCCCTCACAAAAAGACCTCCCATGCCAATCTCCACATCTATACTTTGCCGCCTACTGCAAGAAGCAGGGATATTGGCCCTATTTCTTCGCTTTCCAAGAGCTGCTGACTGCCCTCCTCAAATTGTTCATCCTCGCTATATATGGGGCTGACTCAGACCACATAGTAGATCTCTGGCTGAGGGAACCGGATGGGACCAGAGGGGGGGTTGAGGACAGGTGAGGGCCACAGACCCCTCCCGGGCCATGCCAACTAAGGGTTGTGTCTGACGATCCCACCGACTCTTGGCTGCGGGTTTTCAGATGTCAACTGGGAGGAAGTGGATGAACTAGTCAACCAATCAAAACCATTGGGTTGCTGAACAACACACGGCCGCTAGATGACAGCGGCAGTTGTGGCCTCACCGAGTGACCCCTGCTGCGACGTCCCCTTGCTTGTGCTGTGCCTGGGCCTGCTCCAGGAATGTTTGTGCCACTGCCACTTGCATGTGAAGAGCCTGCCACCTCTCTGTCTAAACAGACACTGTTTGATGAAGATATCTGTATATGATAAATACACACCCTGTATTTGACTCCAAATGAACCCACTAAGAAGCTTGGGTAACCCTTTTGGGTATAAATTGCGCTCCACAAAATGGGCACGAAAAATTTACTTGTATGTGCCGTTTAAAAACCTGTGTAATTTTACTGAATATAAAAGCACAAACAGGCTTAATTAACCTTCAGATATGAATTATGCTACAGAATTTCTTCTTTGGCGGTGAAAAACAAAGTTTCTTTTACTGAGTACAACTGCAGAAAAATATGTAACTTGTGCAAATGAATTGAGCAGCCAAAAAACTACCACTTTGTAGCGTTGTTACAATGGCGTGTATTTTACGCTACACAACAAGAGATAAACTTGTAATTAACCTTCGGTTGTGAATTATGCTACAGAAAAAATGACTTTTTTGGCGGTGAAAAAGACTGTTTCTTTTAGTCACCACAACAACAGAACAACGCTTAATTAACCCCTGGATGTAAATTGCGCAAAAGAATTGAGCAGCCAAAAACTACCAGCTTTGTAGCGTGTTACAATGGCGTGTATTTTACGCTACACAACAAGAGAAAAACTTGTAATTAACCTTCGGTTGTGAATTATGCTACAGGAAAATTGCATTCTAGGCCGGTGAAATATACTGTTTCTTTTAGTCACCACATCAGCAGAACAACGCTTAATTAACCCCTGGATGTAAATTGCGCAAAAGAATTGAGCAACCAAAAATTAAGTGGTATTTGGATTGTTAAAAACGCTGTTTCTTTAAATGAATACAACAGGAACAGACTTAGATCCCCCTTGGATATTCAATGTGCTGTGAGCAGATAGCATTAAAATGTATATGCAGCTCCATTGGACGCACACTGGACTTCAGTTCCAATACCCCACAAAATCAGAATTAGAACGTTAAGAGAAGCAGTCTCTGAGACAAGCTGTGACACCCCCCAAAAATCGCTGTATAAAAATGAGTTCTTTAGTAAAAGATATCATTAGCAGCCATGGCAGCACCTTCCCTAATCAGAACAGTGAGAGCGGTATGAGCTCACAGCGTCGTGCCCGGACTTATATAGTGCGGTGACGTCACAGAATCCCGCCGGTCTCTGATTGGCTTCATCTCTGCACATGTCATGCAGGCTATGCCCTTCTTCCTCCCAGAGTTCTTTGCCCCATGTAACGCCATGTGCTCGCAGCCATTTTATCAATCAAAAGCACACTTTGTTCACGCGAAGTACCCCAAAGTTCGACTTCGTTCCGAACCGAAGTTTTCCTGAAATTCTAAACGAATTCCACTTCGTTAGAATCGATTCGCCCATCTCTAATCAGGAGGTCCTGCAATGTGCGTCTTCTCTGCTACAGTGTGCGTTTTCTCTGCCACGCCCCCATCTGAATTGGGATTTAAACAGTCCTCCTCATCATCTTGTTCACATTTTGACATGATGAGACCAAGACAACACCTTACAATTGATCAACATTACCTCGTCATTGCGAAGCTTCAAGCAGGATGATCTCAGAGCTCATAGTGTCATCAGCAGATTGCAACAGAGATAGAGAGAGGCTGGAAGATATACAGAAAGGTAAAGAAGTGGATGTCCTTTGGCTCCATCACACACTGATGACTACTTCATTGTAAACAATGCCGTGTGGAACCTGATGATGAATGTCATACAACTCCAGGCACATTTAAGGGAGGTGTCATGTAAGACCATTCATAACTAATTACATCAGCATCTGCGTGCTCGATGACTGGCCCCTGAAATAAATTAGCACATCAGTCAGATGTAATATTATTATGAATGAGATTTTTGTGGAAGTCTGGTATTGCTTTTTTTTTTTTCAAGCAGCAGATCTGACAGAGTGCCACAATTTAAGGAGATCAGTTATGGTAGGCATTAGTTTAGGTATTTAGGTTAATTATTTCCTGTGTACACTGCCAATCTGATGTCAGATGAAACAAACTATACACTTAAAAGATAACTTTACCCACGTTGAGTAGAAGTAAAAGCACATTAGGGAACTCCATTCCATACGTTTATGGAATGGAAACAATAAGATAATAAAGCGCAGCACGAGCAGCGAATCAATTTTCATAAAGTTTTTCTGCAGCATGTCAGCAGATAAAGAAAAGTTTTATGACGGTCTGAAACCCAACAGCAGCATGTAAGGGATCTGTTAATGTTGGACTGTATATTGTTGAAATTGTGCGTAACTCAAAACCATTCCTCTCAAATCCCATAAAACACACTTATTCTCTTTCCTGCTCACACCAAGTTACTCTCTCCCTGCTTCTCCTTGCTGCTGGGAGACATACAGTGCCTTGCGAAAGTATTCGGACCCCTTCAACTTTTCAACCTTTTGCCACATTTCAGGCTTCAAACATAAAGATATAAAATTTAAATTTTTTGTGAAGCATCAACAACAAGTGGGACACAATTTTGAAGTGGAACGAAATTTATTGGATATTTTAAACTTTTGTAAAAAATAAAAAAATAAAAAGTGGGGCGTGTAATATTATTCGGCCCCCTTAAGTTAATACTTTGTAGCGCCACCTTTTGCTGCGATTACAGCTGCAAGTCGCTTGGAGTATGTCTCTATCAGTTTTGCACATCGAGAGACTGAAATTCTTGCCCATTGTTCCTTGAAAAACAGCTGGAACTCAGTGAGGTTGGATGGAGAGCGTTTGTGAACAGCAGTTTGCAGCTCTTTCCAAAGATTCTCGATTGGATTCAGGTCTGGACTGTGACTTGGCCATTCTAACACCTGGATATGTTTATTTGTGAACCATTCTATTGTAGATTTTGCTTTATGTTTGAGATCATTGTCTTGTTGGAAGCTAAATCTCCGTTCCAGTCTCAGGTCTTTTGCAGACTCCAACAGTTTTTCTTCCAGAATGGTCCTGTATTTGGCTTCATCCATCTTCCCATCAATTTTAACCATCCTCCCTGTCCCTGCTGAAGAAAAGCCCAAACCATGATGCTGCCCCCACTATGTGTGACAGTGGGGATGGTGTGTTCAGGGTGATAAGCTGTGTTGCTTTTACGCCAATCATCGTTTTGCATTGTGGCCAAAAAGTTTGATTTTGGTTTCATCTGACCAGAGCACCTTCTTCCACATGTTTGGTGTCTCCCAGTTGGCTTGTGGCAAACTTTAAACAAGACTTTTTATGGATATCTTTGAGAAATGGCTTTCTTCTTGCCACTCTTCCATAAAGGCCAGATTTGTGCAGTATACGACTGATTGTTGTCCTATGGACAGATTCTCCCACCTCAGCTGTAGATCTCTACAGTTCATCCAGAGTGATCATGGGCCTCTTGGCTGCATCTCTGATCAGTCTTCTCTTTGTTTGAGGTCTTGATAGATTTGCAGTGGTCTGATACTCCTTGCATTTCAATATGATTGCTTGCACAGTGCTCCTTGGAATATCTTTTTGTATCCAAATCTGGCTTTAAACTTTTCCACAACAGTATCACGGACCTGCCTGGTGTGTTCCTTGATCTTCATGATGCTATCTGCACTTTAAAGAGAACCCTGAGACTATCACGGAGCAGGTGCATTTATACGGACACATGATTACACACAGGTGGATTATATTTATCACCATCAGTCATTTAGGACAACATTGGATCATTCAGAGATTCTCACTGAACTTCTGGAGTGAGTTTGCTGCACTGAAAGTAAAGGGGCCGAATAATATTGCACACCCCACTTTTCAGCTTTTTGTGTGTTTTTTTTTTACAAAAGTGTAAAATATCCAATAAATTTAGTTCCTCTTCACAATTGTGTCCCACTTGTTGATTATTCACAAAAAATTAAAATTTTATATCTTTATGTTTGAAGCCTGAAATGTGGCAAAAGGTTGAAAAGTTCAAGTGGCCCGAATACTTTCACAAGGCACTGTATTTGGGGACTGATTTTGCTTCAACACACCCTCATTGTATGGCTTAAAGAAAGTGTTAGCTATAAAATTTCCAAATGTCTACGGTCGCAATGTAAGCTTATCTTGGTGTAATCGGGAGAGTGCTGAAATTTTCAATTCAGGATTGCCCCTAATTGAGGCAAGAGGACCATTATTGGAATATAGCTTATATTGTATTCCATATTTTTAAAATACTGACATGGTAATCTGAGAGATAAGGGGCAGGCGAGACAATGTAAAGCCTTTGAGACAGGGCAATAGCCAGGGCAGGGATGACAACAGATCACCAAACAGTATATCCCATATTTGTACCCAACATTTCGAGATTTTAGCATGGAACCAGTCCAGAATTATGTCAGCAATCATTGCTAAGTAATAAGATTTAAAATCCGGGAGGGCTAATCCACCCTCATCCTTATGTCTAATCAGAGTGTCTCTGGAAATTCTCGGTCGCTTATTGGCCCAAAGAAATTTCCCGAAACACTTATTAAGGCCCTGGTTAAAAGGTGTTAGGGAGGTTCACTGGGATTGTTTGAAACAAAAGAGCCTTGAAAGGATATTCATTTTCAGAATGTTAATACGTCCTATCCAAGAGAAATTCTTCCGGTCCCATTTGGCCAGGTCAGCTTTCATAGTATGTATGAGTGGAGACATTTAAATCAAAAAGATTTTCTTGTCTTCTTGGAATCTGCACCCCTAGGTACATGAAGTGGTCAGTTGCCCATTTACAGTATCTCCAAATCCTGGGCCCCCTCAGCATATCCCCACTGTTGTTTCACCAATCTCTTACAGATCAAGCAGCACAAACGCCTGTTACCCCATAAACCTCAAACCCATTCCGCTCATCACCGCCATCCCTACTCCCATGTCTGGAGCTGTCTGGACTGCACGTTCTGTGTACAACAAACTCATCCACACCCTTTTCATCTCATGCAACCTATCCTTCCTTGGTCTAACAGAAACCTGATTGCCACCTTCTGACACAACCTCCCCTGCTGCCCTCTCTCATGGCAGCCTTCAATTTACCCACATCCCCAGCCATGGCAGCAAGCATGGTGAAGGTGTCAGCCTTCTCCTGTCAGATACCTGTTCCTTCGTCCCCATTTGACCTCTACCTCCCCTCACCCTCCCCGCTTTTGAGGTGCACTCTGTCGACATCTACTCCTCCTCCAACCTTCAAGTGGCCATCGTCTACTGACGGCCAGGCCCCCCCTTCGCCTTACTCAACCACTTTGCTTCCAAACGTCTATATTTTCTCTCCACCAACACTCAAACTATTATCATGGGAGACTTCAACATCCCCATCGACACCCCCCACTCTGCTGCCAACAAACTCATTTCACTCTCCTCTTCCTTCGGCCTCTCCCAGTGGACCTCTGAAGCCAATCACAAAGACGGACACACTGGACCTTGTCTTCCCCACCTTTGCCCTTTATCTAACACCTCAAACTCTCCTTTTCCCATTTCTGACCACAATCTGCTTACCTTCTCCACAATCTCCACTCCACCTGTATCAAAACTAGTCTACCCACACAGGAACCTACAAAATCTTAACCCTTGCACTGTTTCTGACTCGCTTGCACCTCTTTCTACCATATCCTCATTTGATGACCCAGATGCAGCCACTGCTTTCGACAACAACACAGTCGCCTCCACTCTTGATTCAGTCGGCCCTCTCACGCACAACAGAACCCGCAAAATCAACAGACAAGCCTGGCACACAGACACAACTAAACAGCTGAGGCGAGCTTCCAGAATTGCAGAATGGCGCTGGAAGAAACCCTGCTCCACCAATGACCTCGCCTCATACAAACAATCACTCCACACATTTAAGTTTGCACTCACCTTAGCCAAACAAGATTACTTCACCACTGTCATATCCTCATTGTCCCACAACCCTAAACAACTATTCAACACCTTCAACTCTCTCCTCCGCCCCCCAGCACCTACTCCTCCATCTCACCTATTAGCAGATGATTTCGCCACTCACTTTCTTAACAAGAGCAACCTCATCAGAGAAAGCTTCACCCCAGAGTCCCCACCTTCCCTCCCTATATCATCACAATCCACACTGCCCACCTCTATACCTCCACCGTCCCCACTGCCCACTATTCCTGCACAGTCCCCATCACACACCTCCATGCCTCCACCATGCCCAGCTTCCACCACTATAACTGCACAATACTATTCCCCCTTAACCTGCTTCTTCAATGTTACTCATGACAAGCTTTCCTCTCTGCTGTCCAAATCCAACCTGTCATCTTGACCCACTGCCATCCCACCTCATCCCAGACCTTAGTGCTGTTATCCCAAGCCCTCACCCATCTTTTCAACCTATCGTTAACCTCTGGCATCTTTCCTTCCCCCTTCAAACACGCTACCATTACACCCATCCTAAAGAAACCATCTCTCGACCCCTCCTCTCGTCCCATCTCACTCCTCCCATGTCTCTCGACCCCTCCTCTCCGCCCATCTCACTGCTTCCATTTGTCTCTAAACTGCTGGAACCGCACTATCCTTTCACCTCTCCTCCAACTCCGTTATTGCCCCGGTGCAATCTAGTTTCCGATCTCACCACTCTACTGAAACCGCCCTAACCAAAGTCACCAACGACCTAGTAACTGCTAAAGCCTCCTGTCACTACCATTTCTCTCCTGTTAGACTTATCCTCTGCCTTTGACACTATTGACCATTCACTCCTGCTACAACTCCTCTCATTCCTCAGCATCACGGACGTCGCCCTTTCCTGAGTCTTCTTATACCTCACTGATTGGTCACTCAGGGTCTCTCACTCCTGCACCACCTCCTCCTCTCGTCCCGCTTTCTGTCGGTGTCCCCCAGGGGTTAGTCCTGGAGCCACTCTTCTATGTCTACGTTCTTGGCCTGGGTCAGCTCATAGCATCACATGGCTTACAGTACCACCTGTGTGGTGAAGACATCCAACTGTACATCTCCAGCCCAGATGTTAAAGCTCTGCTCTCCCGGATCCCAGACTGTCGATCGTCCTTCTTTTACTCCCATCTCCAAAAACTAAATGTGGAGAAATCTGAGTTTATCATCTTTCCACTGTCTCACCACTGTTCTCCCTATCACTGTCAACGGCTCTACACTCTCACCCATCCTGCAAGTCCGCTGCCTTGGGATAATCTTCGACTCCCCTCTGTCTTTCAAACCACATGTCCAAGCCCTTACCTCTGCCTGCCACCTCCACCTGAAAAATACTGTATATCTCGAATGCAAATCCATGATCTTGTCATCTCCTGCCTAGACTACAGCAACATCCCTCTCTGTGGCCTCCTATCTAGCACTCTTTCTCCCCTCCAAACCATCCTCAACTCTGCTGCCCATCTGTTCAACCTCTCTCCTCCTCTGCCAATCCCTACACTGGCTACCCATTGCCCAGCGAATCCAGCGCAAGTTACTAACCCGGACCTACAAGGCTCTCCATAACCTCTCCAATCCATACATCTTTGCCTTAATCTCTCGATACCTTCCCTCATGCAATCTCCGATCTTCCCATAGCAGCTGCTCACACAACAGTCTCCAAGACTTCTCCCATGATTCCCCCATGTTCTGGAACTCACTGCCCCAACACATCAGACTCTCCTCCACTTTCACTAGCCTCAAAAGCAACCTGAAAACCCATCTCTTCAGGATAGCCTATAACCTACAATAAACCTACTGCCACTACACCACCCCACAAACATGTCTACCTCTCACCTTCTGTCTCTTCCCTCCTTCCCTGTATAATGTAAGCCTTCGCGGGTAAGCTCCTCTCTCCCTCTGTACCAGTTGTTAGTCATTTATCATCACCATTGTACTTGTTTGACATATGTGATGCATGTTACCACCCCCTTGAATAGACAGTGCCCTGGAACTAATGGCGCTTTAAAGTAAAGAATAATAATAATACAATTCTTTGTTGATGCCTTGATTTTGTTAATAAAAGGTGTGATTAAATATTATTAGATCACTGGATGGGTGGGATCCTGGTGAATTTTCAACACTGGTATTCAGAAAGAATCCTTTTCAACTTCCTTCTATCTCAGAAATGGAGTTAAAAATGTCTCCCATACAACTGTTCTCCTTTATATTGTCAGTGTATTCTGGAAACTTTTGATTTACCAATTGCAAAATATTAAAAGAGTGTTCTCACCATGCTGTTTCACAGAGTGTGCTCTTCATAGCCAGCTTTAGACTCTTCCTTTTCAGACTGTGGATGGTTCTATAGCAGTGATTGGCATATCAGCTCTGCTACTCCTAGCTGAGCCAATTATAGTGAGATGACTCCTGGAGGTTTGTAAATTGTAGTGCACAAGGCTATGGCGCTCTAAAGTGTTAAAGATTGTTGGTAACCTAGATAAACAAGCTTCTGTTTTACTAATAGGACACAGTAAGGAGTGATCATGATTGGAAATGGCAACTGGAGCAATTAAAGTAGAGAGAGGTGGTTAGTAGCCTAGAGAAACTTGTGTGCACAAGCAGTGTATGTGAACCCTAATATTGATTAACCGCTATTATTTGGTAATGTACACGCCACAATACGGCGAGTGCTTTAGAAGGACGCGCTGACTCTATTGTCAACAGCGCGTAAGCGCCGCAAACAATTGACATGTCAATTCTCTCCCCTGGCATACAATACAATCGTATTGTACGCCGGAGGAGACGGACATAATTCAGAGCTCTCTATGAGAGCTATGAATTACCAAAATTGCAATGCGCATTGCGCCCGTTCTAAAGCGTAAATACACAGCGAAATGCGTGCCACAATTCGGTCTTGCTAAAACTAGGTAGAACAGCCCGCTCAGCTGTTTCTGTAATCCTGGCCACCTCTGCCAACCGCATACAAGCAGAATGAGCTTGCAACGTCTAAATGAATGAGGAGCGGTGCTGTGCACCATTCCTCCCTCTGATCAGCCTCCCCAAGATGAGCTTGTGGAAAGTCATAGGAGTAATAGACAGGTAGTAATAGGAATGCCATCTTGGTACGCCATTTTGCATATGTACAAGTGATCACACCCTCTATCGGTCAAGTACCCTAGTGGGACTGCATGTACAAGTTTAAAAAAAAGGGAGAGAAAAATATAACAAATAAAATGAAACTGTAAAAGTTGAAAACTCCCTCCTTCCTATTGAAAAATATAACAGTTACATATAATTGGTATTGCTTTGTCCGTAAAGTGTGATCTATTAAAATATAACATCACTAATCCTTTACGGTGAAGACCATACAGAAAAAAAATTCTCAAAGCAACATGTATCCCGAAATGGTAGCAATAAAAGCTACACTTCATCCCGCAAGAAACGAGTTCTCACACAAGTCCATAAATTGCCAAACTAAAAAGTTATTGGTTGCAGAAAATGGTGCTGCAGCGCAATTGTAAAAAAAAAGAGGTTTATATTTTTAACCCCTTAATGCCAAGGCCTATTTTTTTTTTGTAAAAAAAATTGAAAGGACAGCACTTGAAAGCAAAACGGTGTTTATTCCAGCAACGTTTCAGCTCTAAACAGAGCCTTTCTCAAGCAACAACACAAGGTGCAACTGTGTATATATAGGAAGTGCCATGGTACAATCAAAATAAGTGATCATTAAATAATTACAGTGCAATGGTCATATAAACATTATTACAATACAGTGTAAACAACAACATCAGTATACAATCACAATTTTTCTATCCCCGTGCTATATTTTGTGTCAAATTTCACAATATAAATGAACATATAAGTTCCAAAAGATAAGTGAACACAATCTAGAAGCCGGTGTAAACGCTCAAAGTATAATTACATTACTTATTACGAGTAATTCCTCCTCACTGGGTGCGATGTATCTCCATCATGTTGATCCGGCGTCTGTGTAAATCTACTGCAAAGCGCGTTAGAGATCCAACTGCGCACGCGCACCTCTCCTTGTTGCGTCTCTAGTTGCCATGGTATAGCAAGAGAGTCTGCACAGACGCAGACACGCTCATCGCTAATCAGATGTATTAATGTTACCATAGTAATACAGAAGGCTTGCACAAGCGCACATATGCTCCTAGCTTCACAAGCCAGTGAAGCAATAGAACGGAGCTACCTGCAAATTGCTAACAGGGTAAGTATGAAAAACGCATTACCTATAACTTAACCCCTAGAAGTGGGATACCCCGCATCAGACCAGCAGACACATAGAATTTCTACATGTCCCCCGACCCCATGGGCGCTACAAAGCCCCCCCAAAAAAAACCAGGCAGGCCCCCTGAGCGACAGTACCCCGACTATAAAGGGGCGCGCAAGTCAAAAAAGACGCGCTAATACATCCCAAAACATACAAAACCTGAAAAATAATTCGGGAAAATTACATAATGCCAGACCAAAAGGGCTCTAATCCGGAGTCGAATACTTTTTAAAAAAAAAAAAAAATCTAAAAAAAAAGAAAAAAAAAAAGGAAAAATTAAAAAAAAAATAATAATATTAAAAAAAAGTTACGATCTTACAATATTTATCAATAAAGCATAATGTGCTATCATATGGTTTAGAAATGTGGGAACAAAAAAAACAGAGGCTTTTCCTATAATCTGGGGATAGTTTTTAAAATCAAATTTAAATCCCATGGAGTAATGTTTCTAATTTAATATCCATTCCATTTTCTTATGTTTTAACAGAAATTTGTTCTATTCCCAGACTTTTGATAAAAGGGATTGGTCTCAACCCAAAAAATTTTAAATCCTCAATTTTTTTGATTAAAATTCCTGGAAATGTCTAGAACGGGAAGATCCTTTTTTCCCATCTAATCATAGTTTTTATGTTTATTAAACCGAACTTACATTCCTGTGTTTTTCACCCAATAAATAGTTTAAAAGGGCACTAAGGGAAATATATATAAATAATATCTTACATGTTAGAAAATAAATTTTTTTTTAATTTCTTTCCACTTCTAGGGGGTTTTTAAAAGTGTACCTTTTTGAGATGTCGACAACATTGCAGGGGAAAGGGAAGCAACCTAAATTAGACTGTAAAGACTAGAGATTTTTTAGGTTCGGTACGGACTAAAAATCCCTATGATTTTGGGATCTTCTATATGCATCCTAGGTGGACGCAAACTCCCTTTAAAAGTCGGAAAATTTCATAAAGGGGTATGCCTTCTTTACAAAACAAATTCAATTTTTGGAAAATTTATTGAACGTGGGAAAAACAGTTACTCTTTGTTCTGTGAATCCTTTTTTTTTTTGGGTCAATAACAAATTTTCGATCAATTTTTTACCTTTTTTTCTGGTCGTTTAAAAAAACGTAGGATAACCAGTGTCAGGAATTTTGAAGACATATTTCTAAAACTATTATCTAAAAGGGAAAATCAGAAACAATCCTTTTTACCCTAAAAAATTGGCTTTAAAGGTAGGATTTAACCTAGCCCTGGATGGAAAAAATTTTATTTTATAAGGTGTTTTTTTTGTCCGTAGGTTTTACATAGGGTCTGTGGCAGTTGTTTTTTGTTATAAACCTTTGTGTCCAAAAATTGTAATCTATGCAGTGATTGACTAGTAAAATTTAAAGTCCTATCTATGGTATTCAAAAAAAAAAAAAAATTCAGTAAGCTCATCCACAGTCCCTCCAAAAAATTTAAGGTACATCTATATAAAGCCACCAACCCTGCAATGTCTAAAATGGGGGACAATAGATGAACTCCCCCCTCAAAAAGAGCAATAAACTATTCACAATTTTTGGCGCACATTTTTCCCTAGGGGTCCACTTTTTTTTGGGTATATTTTATCCCGAAAGAGAAATAATTTTTTGTAAAGGATGAATTGTATAAATAAATCAAAAATTCAAAAGTTATCTTGGGATAACAGATGATTCAAAAAAATTTTTTAACCGATATGCCAAACATGGCAATAGACGTATCAAATTAGTTTTGTAAAAATACTAAAAATCCCATCACTGATATGAGGGGTACTAATGGTTTAAAAAAATGGGTAGTGTCCTAATATTGAAAGTGTGAAAAAAGCAAAATTCTCAACATCTTTTCCAAAAACTGGCTATAGGACAAAAAATCGAGCCCTTTTCCAGAAAAATTTTGGTGGCCGGAGGATTTTCATGATTTATGTTCTTGGGGAAGACAATAAAACGTGGAGGTTTAA